>JAULBR010100697.1:0-11224 GCA_032355825.1 Melanodrymia aurantiaca
GGTTTTTTGGGGGGGGGGGGGGGGGGGGGAATACCAAATAATAAAGTTACGGGTCGTAGTTCGAGGTGCACCCAACTTTTTTAAAGGCGCTATTAATGGTGCATGGCCTGCAATTGGTAATCTATGTAATTGGGTTTTCTGTTATAAAATTCAGTTTTAAATGCATGTAATTTTATTTGACCTGGTACCACTTTAGCAAGTACAGTCTTGCTTGAAACATGTATAGGTTACCTGCTAAAATTAGACGGTGATTTTGTGCGAAAACTAGGGTTCTCATATAAACATCCGGTTATGTCAAAAATGAGATGGACAGAGTCCCATTTCTTGGCTTAATTTTATGTGCGAGGTGTTGTAGTAGTTATATTTATGGTGCACATATTAATTGATACGTTATGTGTAGCAGTTTTAAGCACATTATGTTAACATGGTGGGCTATGGGATTTTATTTGGTATAATGCACCCTTTAGATCCATTGACGTATTATAGGTCTAAACGTCATTATGGATACGTTGAGTCTTATTATCAGATGGTGGATCCCACACAGCCAGGGTCTTGGGCTTTTTTTTAGGTATTTTTTAACATCTGTTGAGAGCTTGTACCTCGATGCAAACGAAACAAGTCTTGGTTTTAGACATACCAAGTTATCTCGTCAGCATGCAGGCAAATTAAAACAATTGACAAATCATTCTACACATGCTTCGATACTTGGGAATAAACATACTATTAAAACATTGTTTGGTGCAGGATCAAATGCCATAAGCACCTTTGCCCTTCGTAGGAATCAATTGTTTGTATTTAACTCCTATATCAATATTAAGAATACAACGTAAAGCTTCATATTAAATTTGGATTCTCAACAACTGAATGTTAAACCACCAGGTATGTTGTTTGATCGTGTGCATCTGAAGAAATATCAAAGACATGCACTTCTATACAAACAACACTTCATGTTACGCCAAGTCGCCAGTCTATGTTAAACATTATCGGCAGCCAATTTTTACAAAACATCAGTCTAGTTTACGACAGTAAACGGGGGCGGGACGTCTGCCTGTGGCGGGATGGGTCGAGAGATCGATCCTCCACAGAGCAAAACATTTCATGGGCTATTTTTGCTATTATCAACCAGTGTTACACAACTGGTTTATTAAATTTCATGGTATGTGCTATCCTGTCTATGGGATAGTGCACATAAAAAGCCCATTGCTGATTTTCCGGAATAGTACCCCATGTAGCGGTGACAGCGGGTTTCTTCTAAGACCATGTCTCTGAGGTCCAATAACCGCTGATTTATAATCGATGTGTTCCATCGTTTAAAATACATATATTCATTCATGTCAACTCATCGATCAAATGTATTTATTACTTTCTTTTTTCTACAAGTTTTTTTTAATACTTTATGCAATGAATTATTACTGTTCGGTGCGTACGACACCTGTTATCACCATTGCTGTTGCCGTGATTGATGTGCAGAAGTCAAGTCAACACGATAATGCCTCTGTGTCTCACCACCTCTTCCTTGTTGCGGGGTTTACATTAAATTTCAGACTGAAATCACTTCAAATTGCCAACAGAACTCACCATGATTGTACACGTGGGATCCACGCCAACCAGTCTATTTTGTTTCTGATTGAAATCTTAATGATACGATTCCAGAAAAGGCGCAATATCATCATTAATATATTGCGGTGCTGGCATCACGTTTCAGGCGATAATGTAGTGTTGGTTCAGGTTTGGTCTGGCAGCTCTCAAGAGGAATTTAAAGGCACACTCTCGAGATTTAAGACGGATGGTACTCTACGTGCTGTATTCATTCATTCATTCATTCATTCATTAAATCATTAATTCATTTATTCATTCATTCATTCATTCATTCATTCATTCATTCATTCATTCATTGTATTTGGCGTGCCTATATCCAATAAAGGTTCAAACACGCTGTCCTGGGGACATTGTCTAGCAGCCTGGACCGTCTCTCCGGGACAGAAGAAGGGATAGAGAAGGTTGTGGCTTTAATGAGTTAATTAGTGAATTTTAATGTATAAATTAGTGAGGGTATTAAAAATGAAGATAAGTTTATGGTCGTTGTTCTAAAGGTTTTTTTTATAAATTGGACGACGATTTTGATGGTCCTCTAAAAGGAAAAGGAGGCCAACATGTAGACCAATTTGTTTGCCAAGACCTAAAACAAGTTAATGTCATACCCACCCATGGACCTTCGGTTTAGGGTTTTAAGGGGGAGGGGCCGGTCACTAGTGATTACGTGGTGTAGATTGTACTACAGCATATATACTAGTACCGCCATACCTGTCTTAATTAAGAAGCAACCTAAGGGATTAACAAAAGTGGCATCTTAAGACTTAAGACAAGTGGCTGCATTATAGTAATACAGGTCATAATGCACTAAAATTTATGATTTGGTACAATATTATGGTGATCCTTTAAGCCAGGTGGTTGCTTAATACAGGTGGCCGCTCAAGCAGGTTTGACTTTAATTATATACTACGGTATATAGAAATGTTTATTAATCAAATGTTCGACTCTGCCTTGTGCAGAGATACGCATTTGACCATGTCATTGTTTTGTTAGATTCCATTTGTGTCTTATTTACTTAATGTCATTTTATAATATTTCTACTACTCTCATTACTATTATTATTATTATTACTATTTTGCTCCTGTTAACCATGTCCTATCATTGTACATAGATTGTCCTCATATGCCATAGATTACGGCCTGAGCGTAATAAATTTGTGTCTTGTCTTGTCTTGTCTTGTAACATATTGCTGGCTATTAGAACAATTATATTTAGTAATGTTAACATTTACTTACATTTTATTACTTACAATATCAATAATATTATTATATAATTTATTTTGTATACTAGTATCCAGTTTGTTTGTGGTAGTTTAGCACGTTGTTTCTTGGTCTTTTGCCTACAATAATTTAGTACGATACAAATTATTTTACACACAATTTTAATGTACATAATGGACATTATTAAGCTATACTATGAACAGAAACACATAGGTAAACATAAAGTTTTAACGACACCACCGGAAAACATTGATTGTTAATCAGCGGCTATCTGTTTTGAAATACATGTTTTCAGGAACCCTCCGCTGCCACAACAGAGGCTACTTACAGATTTACAGATTTATTCAACAACACCCAGACACAAGCTACTCTTACCGACTAACTTCAAGGGTTAAGTACACTTTTCCACAGGTAGGATAGCACTGCCACATATGCTAGTTCTCTCAATTCAGCAAAAATTAATTTTATATGCGCTTTCTCATATTATCTTCGTATGGACAAGTCAAAAGGGATTCTTAACAAAGCTGCGAAACACAAAATATTCGCAAAAGGCGATTATATCATTTCTGGTGGTACCACACTTAAAGTAAAGGATCGATCCCCAGACTTATCTCGCCACAGGCAGACATTCTACCTCTAGACTACGTCCCGCCCCCGTACCACACTTAAAACGAAAACCCCTGGCTTTAAGTCATCAACATTTCATTTGCTGAACTAAAAGCAAAATGCATACAGCATATTTTTCTCCTCTCTGTCGATGTATTTTACATTTAGATATATTTGTCCGATAACGAAGACTACAGTGAAAGTCCACAACAAGTTATCTAGAAGTGTTTCAGTTAATGTTACTTGCGGACAAGTAGTTCTCTTATCACGCACCAATATCACCCATTTAGAAACGTTCACTGAACATTTGCATATAACCATGACGTTTCATGTCTCCTTCTATCAGAACCTTCTTTCCACTTCAGTAAACGGACAGTGATAAAGCAAGGGATAGTGGTGCGATGCAGATAAGTGGCATGCAGTGTCCAATTGTTGTCAAACCGGTGTAAAAGGAACGCAAGTCCTACCGGAATGCAAGTCCGGTTATATCATAACAAAATGGATTAAATAATAAAATACATCTTTACGGAATGAAGCAAATATACTAATTCATAAAACTAATGATTACCTACGAGTCCTAGAGTTAATGTAAGAACAAGCGCAATGAAACTATGAGTTTTATAAAAATCTGGTTTGGACTAGGATTCCTAGGTATGTAGGTCCTATAGCATTTTACATTGTCTCGGACCTATATTCCTACGGACTTCTACTAGTATTCCTATTACACCGGCCTGCGTGGTGTAGTGGTTAACGCCACGGACTACAGGCTGGTAGGAACAGTGTTCGAATCCCGATCGTGGATCTCACTTTCCGACTCCAACCCAGAGTGAGTGCTCCTCCAGACTCAATGGGTAGGTGTAAAACCACTTATACCGACCAGTGTCCACAACTGCGTGGTTTCAGCAAAGTCCGTGGTTTGTACTGTTCTGTCTGTGGGGAAAGTGCATACAAAAGACCGCTTGCTACTTCGGAGTAGCAGACAGGCAGTAGTAGCAGCTTGACCACGACAGATACGATTGAACCTTAATTGGACATAAGCACGTAAATAAGTTATAAACTAACTAACTAACTAACTAACTAACTAACTAACTGTCGTCTCCGATTTTCAGGGTTAATCCTCCTCATTACTAGTTAGTTAGCTTATATCCAATTAAGGTTCAAGCAAGCCTGTCATGGTCACACAGTTTAACTACCACGACTGCCTGTCGATATAACCGTGTGTTTGACATCCAATAACTGCTGGTTAATAATTTAATTAATGTGTTCCAGTAGTGTCGTTAAACAACAAACTTTAACGAAAGAAAAGTGTGGTCAGTCATTGATTTTTCTTAATTACTGCAGTCCACTACATGTTATTAATGGTTGTAAACAAACCGAAGCAGCTGATACATTGCGCTTATTTGTCACAGGTAAATACACGAAGTGATCTATCTAGTTATACACATCCCAGGGCCGGTTTAATGAGCGTTGCTTAGCGCAATGATAGTGCACCTACCTACTGAACCATATGCCAAGAATAGGATTTGAACCCAGTACCTACCAGTCTTAAGCCCGATGTGTTAACTAGGGGCGGGTTTAATGGAAAGGTTATAATGTCACTTGCGACAGCGTTAGGCATGACATGACACTACGATTGCGTAAATGACAATATTTGAGGACAATGAAGCGGTCACAATGGTCAAATTAGTATCGTGACCGTTGTTATCGATACCCACAACTGTGGCAGCGCAATAGTTAGGACAACGTTACGCTATCGTTGCATTAAGCAACGCTCATTAAACCGGCCCCTGGATACTAAATTGACCACTGTGACCGCTTCATTGTCCTCAAATATTGTCATTTGAGCATTCGTATTGTAATGTCATGCCTAACGCTGTCGCAAGTGACGTCATAACCTCTCCATTAAACCGGCCCCTGGCCATTATAGTATGCGCTGATCTCTGACCACTTGTTTGTCACAGATAAAGCAGCACACGCAGTTAGTCATTGGTCTTCAGTTAGAAACAGCTGGCTCCGATATGTCGTTCATTGTCTGTATTCTGTCGTTTGTCAGAGGTAAATACATATAGCTAATGCTATCATTTGTGCCACGAATGATTTTAAGACTAAGGCCACCATGCTTTCTAAACTAATGCTGTTTGTAATATACTTCTAGCTTTTTATTATTTAAATTTAATTTATTTACACCTTAGTGCAACCTTCAATGGAATGTTAAGAGCGAACAAAGCATCCGTCTTTGACCTGTATTGATTCCAGGTATGACGTGCTGTGGGCCAATCGCTATGGCTTTTATATCAAGGCTTTGTCAAGTAATATCGTATCTTACAATGTGATGAAAGATATTGGTATTACACTGCGTTATCGGTTATACGTATGAGTAATAAATGAAATTACCTAGGAGAGTCTCCAGTTATGAGCAGGTGGATATCATGCGTTCACAGATACAGCAACACGTGAAGAGACAATGCAGTCTCAAGTTAATAACACGTGGTCATCACGCTCTGATCAATGCTTTCTCTCGTTCGTCAAAGATATTATATTAACACACACTGTGATCAATGTTAACTTAGAAACACCTGGCTATCGTGTGTCCATCACGCTGTCCTCTTGTTTATTAAAGCCACACCGCCGATAGTTTTATGACAAACGCCAACGTGCTTGCGAAGTTATAGCTAGTTATAGTTATAACCTATTTACGTGCTTATATCCAATTAAGGTTCAAGCACGTCTGTCGTGGTCACACAATCCAGCCACCTCGACTGTCTGCCCACGACAGAAGTTAGTGTTAGTATGAGAGAGGAAACCCTGCTACCCCAAATTGATAAGTAGCAAGGGATCTTTCATATGCACTTTCCCACAGACACGTTAGCACATACCACGGCCTTTGTTAGACCAGTTGTGGACACTGGTCGGTATAAGTGGTATTACACATACTCATTGAGCCTGGCGGAGCACTCACTCTGGGTTGGAGTCGGAAAAGGAGATCCACCCGCGGGATTCGAACACCGTTCCGATCAGCCTGTAGTCCGTGGTGTTAACCACTACACCACAGAGGCCGGTGAGCATCGTTAAGCAAACTTTATCTTTTGTAGCTGTTGAGCAAAGCCAAGGGATTGTGGCCTGATGACGTTCTACACGGAACGGTTTCATTGGACAGTTCTGTTGGAAAAAATACACAGTTTTTGATGACGTATGAGAAAGATGAGCCCACATTACAACTGACGTCACCAAGTGGGCGGATCTATGACAAATTATATCCTGAATATTCTGGTGACGTTGACTTGAAGATTGTACGGATTAGTATACCTGGAATAGCCGAGGTAAGGATGACAATGATAACTGGTAGAAGAATGGATTAGATTGTAACAATATCATAAGAGTGAGTGGTTAGAGAGTGACTGAAAGACTGAATGAATGAATGAGTGAGTGATATTAATGGCGCCAATTTGTCCATTAAAAACACTATTTTATTTCCATTAATAACATTTGCGATTAAGCTATACTAGTATCATTACTGCTTTGACTGTGATTCTTGAGTATGTGCCAACTCGTTTTATAGTAATACCCTTCGACTCCGCCTTGTGCAGAAATACTCATTAGCCCATAGAAGTGGAAGTTAACCCAGCCATAGAGCTTCAACCAGAGCAATCAGGATCGATCCTCATCAGTAAACTCGTTTTTTAAAAATCCCGTTTCAACCAGTGATCCAAAACTGATAAAATCAAACTTTTTTATGAAAATAATTTTTAGTTATTTGGTTTTTGTTTAAGTAACTAATTTTATGTTACTGAACTCCCTTCATTTCAGCAAGGGATTTGGAGCTTTGCTATTACGAATGGAGATTCGCAATTTCAGAAAGTTTCATTCATGATAACCTCCAAACCAGTGAACCCAAATCTATCGTCAATACGCGTAGAAGCCGCCGTCTCCCCCGTTAATGTAACATGGCCGCCGGAAATGGTCGTCCATGCGGAAGTGACGAAAGGACTTCATCCCGTAACCGGACTGAGTGTCAGGGCAATTGTGAACAGACCGTTCGCGGACCCATACGAAATGGATCTGCTTGACAACGGTGCAGGTAGTTAAATACAGCGGTGACGTATGTTTAATGTAAATCTGTTTACAATTTCGATTTTGGAGTCAAATAGACGTGTGTAAATAATCCAGAAAAAAAGTTATGGCAATGCATTCAATTTTGTTAAATCGATGCAGACCGGCGAAAATTACGGGAACGATAATTTCGTTTGCACATCGTTCGCGCAACAATTGTTTTGCGTAACCCGTTTGTCTGCATCAACATCACCCATGACAAATTTGTTCAATTGTAAATCTACTTCATTTAATTACATTATTCAATCTGCACACATTACTACAATTATATCCAGCTACTGAAAATATTGTCACTGTACATTATATGGCAACATATTTTGTAATGGGTTACGCAAATTTAAAATTTTCTCAGGCCTGCGATAGATCAAAATAAGAAAAGTAATATAAATCAAACTGTTATAACCTAGATGAGGCCGTCTCTGTTAGACCATCAGGCTCAAGACTGGTAGGTACTGAGTTCAAATCCCATTAATTACATATAGAGGTTTTCAAATATAATGCTTGGTTTCTACAAGTCTTTGTTAAAAGAATTTTCTTTTAAATTTTTGCTTTGATGGGATTTTTATCGAATGTTAGCAAATCAATGTATCTTTAACATTTAGCCAGGAATATCGTTTTAAGTGTTTTCCATATTCTCAAACAGGAGCCGATATTATGAAGAACGATGGCGTATATTCACGATTCTTCACGAAGTATACCGGAAATGGCCGATACAGCGTCCGAATAGACGTCGGTGGCCGGGGCGTGGTCAAGCAATATGCAACTGCAGTGGATCAAGCCTGGTCAAACACATTCGAACGTAACATGTTTTACTTTATTACAACTAGTATATGACCCTATTTTTCATTGGTTATGTTTTGTATTAAATTGGAAGATTTATATTCTAAATCAGCTTTCCGCAGTGCACTGGCGTCGCATGACGTCATTGCTTGAAACGAAACAGCAGACGGTAAAAAGTGATGCCTTTATTAAATTAAAATAAAATTACTTATAGTCATAAATAGGTGTAGTATTATAATAGGGATAACTGTGTTTCGTGTTAACGATTTAACATAACATTTTTGCATTTGGGTCTCTAATTCGTCTCATCCGAAAATCCATGATTTTGTGTTAAACTTTTGTCCTGGACAGGCAGTCGAACCTTAATTGGATATAAACACTTAAATAAGCTATAACTAACTAACTAACTAACTAACTAACTAACTAACTAACTATCTATCTAACTAACTAACTAACTAACTAACTAACTAACTAACTAACTAACTAACTAACTAACTAACTAACTAACTAACTAACTAGTCAACCAACATCCACAGCCATTTAGTCACAATATCCTTGGATACAATCTGTTGGACATTCCAATAAGTCATTCTATAATAATTATTTCTATAATTTCTAAAATGTTGGCACCATATAAAAGCTGAATTATGAATTACTTTGTCCTAGCATGCATTATGTCCATATAATGTCACAGATCACTAAACAAGTTCAAATTGTTATCTCAATTTTCTGACATGTTCCATTTTTTTCGGTTGAAAAACATTTTAGTCCATAGGCTATATATACCAGTAAGTATGTTCTAAGCATAGGACACTTATTAAAAACCGTACATTGAATGGGAATATGTCAGAAGATGTAAGGTTCGATTGTATGTTTAGCAGTTACAAATCTGACTCTCTGACTAAAAATCTGCTCAATCTTAACAAGTTTTGTTTCATTTTGTCCAATTATTCGCATATGAAATCGAGTCAAGAAATGTCAATCAAAGTTCAGTTTATAGTTCGGCACAGTTTGAAATCGATTAATAAATGAATTTTTGCTGATATCAGGGTTTAGTACTGTTTTGCTGACGCCCACAACGGGAATTGATTATTGTAATTCAGTATCCTTGACGCGACCAACACGCTGTAATGAGCCGAACATACATTTAACCATCGACCACTGGCCTGTAATATTATTATAATTATTAATACAATGTGTAATTTGCAAAACAATGTAGTAAACAACATAATATAATTTATTATTGTCATTAAAGTAGCTCTATCAATAAGCTGTATGTACATACAGATGTAGATTCCCTATACTTCGATTTATTATATACGTATAACATACATGCAATGTGTAAAGTCAGGAAACATTTAGAACAATCTCACTCAATCTGGCAATCTATACATTGTATACTGACACACAGAGAACACGCAACACGGATTTTGAAGTCAACCAGTAAAATACGACATGATATGAAAACAACGCAATGTAATGCGGAAACCTGTCCGAACCATACATGGATAAACATTTCTACATCCGTGTACATCATGGCATCTCATGGTTGGTAGAATTCATGTTGTGTATCAATTATAGACAATAATAATTATGTTACAAACTACCCGTTGCGTGTTCGTAGAGTGGCGCTACAAATTAACCTTTACACACACCGCAATATTACTTTGATGACGCGTATGACTTACAGATGTATATGGATACGTCTTTTAATTATGGACAAACAATATGAATCTGGCTGTGCTCACGACGGGTGCCACCGGTGGAAGAGGATACGCTCGTATTTCGTGAACACCTGGTATCATCACTGCTCAGGTAGCGATCCGGGACTACATGATGCTCAACATAGTTGCGATATCTCTTCTATTGCTGTCAGAGTTGCGAAATTGGCCATCTCAATGTTTTGTCGTTTAAAAGATTAATTGGCAACAAAAGCAAGGGGGAAATGTTAACACGTCTTTGTTTAGTATTCAGAAAGATGGAGGCGGTTTTAGCAAATGCCAATAACACGTGTGGCCACAATAGACACTGGATACATGACGTCTGGTTGGGTTTTTTGAGCAGTTGTAGATTGTGCAATTGAAGATGTCATTGCAATCATCCAAGTTAATCCGTCGACATGTCCCTCGACGTTCCTCGGATAGCATCTCAAACCAGCGAGAAGAGAACACCCGACCACAGTTGTCGTCTCTAATGACCTTGCTGATTCATTGGCACACCACTGCAGACGTACAGTGTGCCTATGATGCTAGTTCAGGGTCGGACCCACACAGGCATGTGGTGACGTCAATCCAGCACTGCGCAAATTACGCGTGGCACTGTCGCCAGCGGTCGGGCGAAACACCGAAATGGACAACAATCCAATCCAATCCAATTCAATTAATAATGTTCTTTGTGTGTAGGTTCTCTCGACGTTGGTTGATACAGGCCAACATTGATATGATTTCATGCAACGAATTATGGTTTTAGGCCGTTGTTGTAGTATAGAGCAAGTTTGAATTGTATTAGAGATTTTTGTTGTAATTTGGAAGAAAATAGATATATAGTTATTGGGACTGTTTGTGTGCGCGTGTGTACGTCCTTCCATGCGTACGTACGAGCGTGGATGAGTGCACGTGTGCGTGGGTACGTGTGTGTTTGCGTGTGTGGGTGGGTGTGCGTGTGTTTGCGTGTGCGTGGGTGTTTGCGTGCGTGCGTGGGTGGGTGTGTTGCTGTTTCTTTCAATGTGCATGTTTTTTGAGAAATTCGCGAGCAGCTGGGCAGCAAGCACTGCTGGCCCATTCTCCACTAAGTGTGCAAATTGCCCTTTTATATGTCCCACTTACCTACGTCCAAATATATTTGCTATATGTTTGTCGTTATTTGATCAAACAATACATATACTTGTTCTGTAGCTGTGATATAGGTTTATATTT
>JAULBR010100708.1:0-11221 GCA_032355825.1 Melanodrymia aurantiaca
AAGCCTAGAATGGCCTATTCGGCATCGACGAAGAACTACCTCATCCCGGCGACAATGTACACCAGAAAGAGGAGTAAGTCATTCATGACCGGATGCATCAAATGTTGTGGTGTGTGCTATCCTGTCTATGGGGAAGTGCACGTAGAAGACCCTTACTGCTATGTGAAGAAGAGTAGCCTATAACTATGTAGCAGCAGCGCGTCCCCTCTGTAACCAAGTGTTGATATAACCGTGCGTTTGACATCCAATAACTGCTGATCAATAATCAATGTGTTCCAGTGATGTCGTTAAACTTTATGACTTTTCTTATGGCCATTTAACAAATATGTAATGCAAAATTATGCCTTTTTACCCCTTCATATGCAAAGACCACTCCCGCTTCTGAAATTATACAGTGCACCTACCCTCTGTATTTGTCCAAGTAACCAATTTATGCTTTCATGTGTACCGGTATATAAAATTTATGTAACTAAATAAAAATTGGTCCAATTACCCCCACCCCCTGCCTCCATCCTTGCTTGACCCCCCATTACGAGACTATCTACAACAGCAAACACTTTTAGAAATGTCAAGCAATCATCTTGAGATAAAAGATGAGATAATTTGCCCACTCAATATTGACAGCAGTCTGTGCACATAAAGGTTATGCCAGACATGAATAGGCTAAAGGTTATGCCAGACTTGGAATAGGCCGTGTAAAGACTAACAAACACTGTGCTGAACTCAGCGGGTATCTGGTTGCACGACACATACCGTAATGAATTCACCTGGTCATGCATGCCAGGCTTCCAGCAGTCCATCCCTTCCTGGACACCGACTATCAGGTATCAAGTACTGCAAGTCTGCGTGTACAGATTACACTTGCACACACAGTAAACAACCATTACAACGTCTAGGGAGCGACAGGCCCAGGTGGGTTTCATTGTATTCAGGTGCAAGACAACAGTATCACAATACAAATATAGAGGAGGGCTCAAAATTATCTCTGTACACGCACCAGTGCATGTAAAGTAAAGTTTGTTTGTTTAACGACACCACTAGAAGTAGAAACACATCGATTATAAATCGGCAGTTATTGGGCGTCAGATGCAGGGTTATATTGACACATGGGTCACAGAGGAAACCCAATGTCGCCACATAGGCTACTCTTATATGGATGACAGCAAGGGGTCTTTTATGTGCACTATCCCATAGACAGGATAGCCCACACCACTGAATTTGATAAACCAGTCGTGGATCACTGGCTGGAATGGAAAATAGCCCATAAAATGTTTTGCGCTGTGGAGGATCGATCTCTCTACCCATCCCGCTACAAACAGACACGCTACCTCTAGATTACGTCCCGTCCCTGGTTTTATCTGATAAAGACAGACGTATGGGATGGAATTTACTTGGGGACCGATATAATTTGCATTGAAAATTGTCCTAAATTTTTCTTGGGTTTTGCCATGGAAAATGAAATTATTTTGAGTGTGCATAAAATAAACAGTTTTTACACTAATTTTTTTTTAATTTACCCACCGTTCAACCCCATGACTGATACGCCTATGGATAAAAAGATAACTTCTTACTCTGAGATTACCGGCATCCGCAGCGCAGTGGTTAATGCATCGGAATTTTAAGACTGGTTTGTACTGGTTTGGAATCTCATTCATAGCATATATATATATATATATATATATGGGATTTTTAAACCCAGAGAGACCGCTGGACGCAAGACTCAATGGGCAGGTGCACATCTATTCGACTCACACCGACCAGTGTCCACAACTGGTTTGTTTTTTGTTTTTTTGTTTTTTTGTTTTTTTTGTTTTTTTTTGTTTTCAAACATTTATTGTCCCCAGAAAACATAGGTGATGTCAGGGTTGTCCACAACTGGTTTAATAAAGGCCACATTATGTATTGTCCTATCTGTGGGAAAGTGTATATAAAAGATCGCTTGCTACTTATCAAATAGGAGTAGCGGGTTTTCTCTTTCATACTAACATTAACGTCTTCTGTCCTGAACAGGCAGTCGAGGCAGCTGGACTGCATGACCACGACAGATGTGATAAAAAGGTAAAAAAAACACACTTGATTTTGCGTTACCGTACGTATGATAATTGTGGAACGCCCTCAACCCATGTTACTAATATATAAAGTTTTGAGAAATATCTTATAGTCAAAGAATTTTTGGTTATATAATTATTCTTTAGAAACAGTATGGATAATTTCAATCAAAGCTCTCTTGCATAGTACAGCATTTAAACGTAGGCAGTCCCAAGTTTGAAGACGAGTGCCACCGTACTTTTACGAAATCTAATGTCATTTGTAACATATTTCTGGTTAATAGAGCATTTTTATTGATTAAAAGTTAACATTTTATTACTTAGAATATCAATATTTGTATATCTCATGCGTGTGTAATAGCTTAGTATGGTCATTGGACTTTTGCCTACGAGTACGATAATTAATTTTAGTACCCGGTACGATACAAATTATTTTAGACAAAAGTACACATTAAGCTACTATAACAATTTCGATGACCAGAAACACTTAGATATACATGTACATATATTGATATTATAAGCAATAAGATTATATATGTGTTAATTTTAATAAAATAAATAAATTCTCTATTAGCTAGAAATATGTTACAAATAGCATTAGATGCGTAAGTACGGTGGCACTCTTCTTAAAACTCGGGACTATAACGTTATAGATATATAGAAAATAGTTTTGCATCAATTTTGACCACGTGGTTCATCATGTGATAGTCGTATTAGTTTTTGTTTTGGATGATTTTTGAAATATTCGTTAGTTCAAATGCAATCGACATGTTCATGAGTATACATAAATGCAAAATAAATTATGGCCTAGTTTTCGTCTTTAATTTATCGGATCGTTATTCGGCATTTCCCAATTCCACAAGGTGCTGCTTCCAGTTGACATTCACATAGATCATCTAGACTGTCTCCACGACTATTACAATAAACTGTAGTCTCGATTACCACCTCTACGACAAAAAAGATACAGTGCCAGAAGTGTCAATCGAAACTAACCAAGCTATCGATTTTGTCTTCGGTGAATCAGTTTAATGAAAAACCAAATCGAAATGTACGCCAGGAAATGAAGCAAAATAACAGAGTACTGAATGGATGACAAGTGCTAGTTGCTTCTGCCTCAGATGAGCTAATTTCGTTGTAATAAGTAGCACATATTACCGGAGGAAATTCATTAGCATGCGATGAGTCGGTCCCACTGACTCCTCATCCTAAAGAGTGGACGGACGTACGAGATCTATAGGAAATATTTATCGCTGATTCTACTAGCGTTTTACTCCTAGAAACGTTGGGCCCTTTCAGTTGTTGATATTACTTGATCAATAAGTGTACCATGGTCACGGAAATAGTTTGAAACATTATCTTGTTTCACAATGAAAACTAAACAGCGTTTCGTCAGTGGCGTTCGTTGTACATTAAAGGAAATTGTGATAACTTCTTCATACATAGGCCTATCGGTATACAACCGATTCGAACGTTTTGTTTGATGCGGGCCACTGGTCAAAGTGTGGTCACACATACGCTGACAAAATTGGCTGTACAATGGGGACAAGCCATTCTGCTCGAAAAGAATCTTTCGACGCAAACGGCGAAGGTGAGTTTTTCATAGTTTTTGTTCGTAAATTCCTCTATGAAAATTTAATACCGGTACAGTTATTTTTCAGAGGCGGAACCATACATATAAGTGGTGTGGTGTGTGATGTGGTGGTGGTGTTACGGCATAACTTTAATAATAAATGTGTTACTTAAAATTAAATGCAATTTGATTTCCAGCTGGGCGGTCGGGGTGGGGAGGAGTTTGACCCCATAACACCCCTCTTGATTCCGCACCTGTTTATTCTAGCTCTCTGTATTTAAAACATGACAGGCCCGTGTGTGACGGGGTGAGTGATATACGACCTACGCCGTGGGAAAACAAAGTTTTGTAGTACCCAGGTAAAAAACTTTACATATCAAGACTTGAAACATCACACCCAGCATGTACAGACTATATAATCTGATTGAATCTATTTAAGAAGGGTAATAATGTGTTTGGCCCTACTCAATGAGTTGGTTTTATAATATAATAGATACAGGCCTACGTTGTTCTTCAGGCACCGGCGGAGGAATTTAAATTTGAAGAAGAGATGGCTATTACGTTATGTGCAAGACATCAGACACATCACAACAACGTAATCGTGAGAACCAGCCACGAGGCTTTATTTTTCAAAGGAACCATTATCTCAACTCTTTTCTTGTTAATGAATTCTCCTAGGATTACATTATAATTATATCAAGACCAATATAACTAAGACGTATCGAGTCTACATCTTACCGTTTTCTCAAAATAAATACTTTCTTCTGAATTTCTTAAATGTATCCATCTGTTGCGTTTCAATTTAAATGTAAATTTAGAATAAACAGTCATTGGTTTCTTTAAATTAAAATGAGCAGTTTACTTAACAGTAATTCTGTTCTTGTAATCCTATAGCAACTATATTCATCTTTACCATATTTTGACACCCAATGGCCGATGTTTTTTTAAGTCTTGGGGTGTCGTTAAACATCCATTCATTCATTCATTCCTATAGCAATTAGAATATGCAATTTCAGCAATAAAAATGCAATAACCTAAACACAAGGGCGAGTATAGAATTCCCTGCCTTCTATAGAATTTGGTATTATTCTGACCTAGGGATCCCATGATCTAACCTAACACATCAATAGAACACTGATATTTTGGATTCGACTTTGATACTGGAATTTGATACTCTACCACTTCGGGTTACAGGTGTCGACTTCTCAACTGTTTCGTTTTTCTGTATAATTATTCGGTTGACTTCAAACCTGTAGATTTGGTTCCTTCGACTGATTTGCATGTTGTCTGCAGAACTCATAGATTGAACTGTTTATTTTTTTGTCACGGCAGAACAATGGGATCATATCCATAGACTGTTTCTTGACGTATACATTACATTGTTCATTTGCCTTTCCCAAATGTTTTTATTTCGCCTGTAGCGTCTAACACTTTATGAACGTACAGTGTACCTGCTATTCAACCTCCGCTAGAAGCCATATTGAATTCTCACAGCACCAGGTTTCAGAATGTCAAGTTCATTTAAATCCTTGTTGTAAGACTTCATTTTCTTTTCTTTGCGCTGATATAGTTTTTCTTTAACGTTACATCCTTCACAACCTTTGTATTGAACTGACGGTGTGCTGTAGGTATCGATGTTCTTGTTCTTGTTCTTCCTGCTAACATCCGCTGTGCTGGTGCTCGAGTTCCGTTCGCGCAACTTGTTTTGTGTGACCCTCCACCCCCCACCCACGTTTAAAAAAAAAAAATGGAATGTATTTGTTTTTTTTTATCTGTTCCTTATTTATAAACATTTCATGAAAAGCATGTTGTTTTTAAATTAGAATAATAGCAGGAAAATATGCGTTTACAGCCAAATTCAACATGGCAGCAGGAATTTGTATGCATCCACATTAACCATGATTTTTTTCCACTTATAAATCTACTTCAGTTATGTACATTATTCAATATTCTCACATTAGTACAACATGATAATTATATCCAGCTACTGCAAATATTGTCACTACATATATAGCAACACATTTTGTAATAAGTTAGTTACCCAAAATGAAATGGGTTATGCAAATTTTCAATTTTCGCAGACTTCTGTAATAATCGAGTTAAGCGATGTTTGAGTTTGTGTGCGCTCTTCAACACCTTTTAAGTATGTTTTATTTTTTTGCAATCTTCACTGCACTCTCGGTTTTTTAATTCGATTGTGGGTACACAGGAGAGCTCATCACATGAGAAAATCCATAGCGCTTCAAAACATCGTCCAACATCTTTGAATTCAACTGTGGTCCATTATCCTAGAATAATTCAGCTGGTATTCCACGATGTGCGAAGTGTGCATTCATGTTTTCAACGACTTCTCGTGCCATTTTATCAGTGCCAAGTCTGTCAATGGCTAAGAAATCAGAATAATGATCCATCATGACCATGCAATCACGACGATTCCCTTTAAAAATATCAATGATAACCTTTGGCAGTGTTAATCAGGTACTTCCTGACTAATCAGACGTTTAACAGAATTATTTGTAAATTGAACAACTCTGAATGAAATCCTCAACTTCTCAATTCATTCATGGCAAATACACGAACTTCGCTCGCGAGCCTCACTGAAACCATCTTGAATTCCTACGTGACTTTCGTGTAGATTAGTTTTCTTGGCTCATACCAACAGGAATCACAAAACGATTTACTTTGTGCGCAATTCCATCTTGTACAGATCTTGTACAGACAGTGAGTTCCTCTTTGTTACGTTACATGGACATGTACATGTAATTAACATGCACATGTATAAATGTAGTATAACGAAAATGCTGTTTTGTTAGCCTTGCATTGTTACAACAATGGCATTATGCGTTATTCACAACTGATTAATGCTTATATTATGATAACCTATTTAAATTGTTTACTTGAAAACATTTGGAAGTGGAAGCTATTGGAATATTCTAGAAAGAAGTTATTTTTATACTATGAAGTGTGCTGCTTCACAAGAGAAGGTTCGAAATGATCGGTTATTGATACGACATGATGTGATGTGATGCCTGGAACATGACAGATTAGGATATAATATTAGTTTTGAATATTTGCCAAATTAGGTATTGGCTTTATACTTTTTAAATGTATATATATATACATACTAGGCCCATTCCACGTTACGTGTGTTACAATATAGAAGATTTGTTTACAGAACAATTATTTCTGAGAGATACAATGTAACTCTTTCCTAAATGTTTATAACTATGATGGTAATAGTATTACCGTCATAGTTATAAACATTTAGGAAAGAGTTATCTCTCAGGAATAATTGTTCTGTAAACACAAATTCTGAATTGTAGCACACGTAACGTGGAATGGGCCAATACATAGAGAGCATGTGAATTCCTGGCTGATCGACATTACACTGCGGTGAAGATATTTGAACTTTAATCTGATTTCCAAGTTCTGTATACTGTTTGACAATTTCGAGTTTGTTTGCCGTTTGAAGATTATTCTGTGTCGATTGGAGGAGCAAAAGAATGCTCAAGACATTGAACTGTAGACAGATTGTTTTGCTATATAATAGATGCGTGTGTAAGGTTTTATTTATCCTGTTTGTATTTTACAGCTAGATCCTCTGTAAATACTGACTGTTTTGTAGTTAACTGAACTGATTTTATTTAGTAAATTGTGTATTATCATTAATTTTGGTGTTTTATTATTTGTTGATTTCTCGTAAGCAAGTTATTTCTACCATAACAGTCTCAAAGACCGATATGTCTTGAATATAAAATTGTACTTCACCTTCGGTTTTAGGCAAACCAACAAGCGGCTTTTGTTTCGAAGTGAACCCATTGAAAGTTTCTCTAAATTCCGTGTTTGGGAAATAACGCTGTGCACACTTTTATGAAATTATTGTTTTGATCCATATGCAATTCTCATAACTCATAAAAACGAACCGCCCTTTCTCAAAGCTGGTTACGGCCCTCACCACACTATACGTTATAAATTGGCCATCCTTGTGCGCGTATAGTTATATGCGTGAGAGTAGTACGTAAGCGTATGCGTAGCGTTTGTGCGTAAAACATACACCCAAGTACGCGTATTGTGACCCAATTCCGTCCGTACACATATAGATTTTCCTATAGGATAATTAAGAATGCATACTCCCCTGCTCAGTTGAATGGATAAATTATATATGGATGGGGAAGAAAGGTAAGTGGAAACCGTCTATGGTGTGTGAACGTTCTAACAAGTAACTGCAAATAAACGAGGGAAAAAACTAGTGATATTTTAGATTAATAATGAATACACAACATGGATACCATCAGGTTCTTTGGTTGTATCTTGATTTAGTTGTCTTTGTTATTGATGCTTACGAACATGGCTTGCTATAACACGGTGAGTCTGGCTGTTGTTGAACTCAACCAGTGATCCACGACTGGTCAAACAAAGACCGTGGTGTGAGCAAGTGAGAAAGTGCACATAACAGATACCTTGCTGTTATTCGAAGAAGGGTAGTCTATTTGACGGCAGCGGTTTCCTCTGTGACCAAGTGTCCCTGTAACCGCTGATTTCTAATCAATGTGTTCTAGTGGTGTCGTTGAACTCAACCAGTGATCCACGACTGGTCCAACAAAGACCGTGGTGTGAGCTATCCTGTCTGGGAAAGTGCACATAACAGATACCTTGCTGTTATTCGAAGAAGAGTAGTCTATGTGGCGGCAGCGGGTTTCCTCTGTGACCAAGTGTCCTTATAACCGCTGATTTCTAATCAATGTGTTCTAGTGGTGTCGTTAAACAAACAAGCTTTATCTGTTGTTGAACAAGTACGCATGCGAGTTGCATCGGTTGTTGGGTGGGTTGTGTAATGGCGGATGTGACAGTTGATAAACAGACGATGGCATGATGAACTGTATCTAAACTTTCAGGTTTGTTGAGTTATATTTTTCATCGGCGACTATAGCCAGCCTTGTTTTTAGCAGTGAGCTTCTGGTCTTCACAACACAGCTTTCAAAACTTTGGTATAATATTATGGCACCGAAAAACTTACGTCTCGAACGTTGCAGCAATGCAATAGGTGTCTCGTCAGAATCTGATGGTTTGCGATTAATGCGGGTAGCATGTGATCATGTGGCAATGTTTCTTTCTTTTTTTGTTCGTTAATTTTTTTGATTAAATATAAAACAACATATTTAAATATAAAAAATAAATATTAAAATGTAATTTTAATTTTTTTAAAATTTTGTGAAAATAATGGTTGCTCTTTTTTTATCGTTGGGTATACACGGATGCGCATGATATAATGCCGCAGATACATACAAACACTCATCTTCGCTAGCCAAGGTGTACAATTCCGTCTCTGGTAAATGGAGTCTATTAATAGACGGAAAGTCGCTTGGCTAGCGAAGTTGACAAACACTCTACAAGGACATGCACAGCATTGTGGGTCCGTTAATACATTTATTAATGTCGCAAAGTGGATAAATATTATTATTGACTAAAAATATCGGAACTCACCAACCATAAACGTCAAAATCGATGGAAACTGTCATGTCACCGACTACAAACATCTTAACGACAAAGTTGATAAAAACGCATACTCTGCAAATGTCACGGCAAGCATCGCAGAAATGTCATTTGTAACTGACTTTTTTTTGTCTTTTGTAAATGGCAAAAATGAACTGGATATTAAAAATTAATGTTTTCAATAATTTTGCTGTTAC
The DNA here is from genome assembly GCA_032355825.1 of Melanodrymia aurantiaca. NCBI lineage: Eukaryota > Metazoa > Mollusca > Gastropoda > Neomphalida > Peltospiridae > Melanodrymia > Melanodrymia aurantiaca. Next base: position 9,309 of record JAULBR010100708.1, read on the forward strand.
TGTTACTGTGTTCTTGGCTACTAGAAGAACAAAATTTATATTATAAATTTTAAAGCTGCAAAACTAAATCAGTAGTATAGCAAAAAAACGTATATTTAGTATGATATGTTTCCACATTCAAAATCCACCAATATCAACATGTTTTAAAAGGAATTACGACTGTCTGACGGCAATGCTATTTTTTGAGACCATGTGTAGAAATAACCGTGCATTTGACATTCAGTTGCCAATGATTAATTAATCATGGTACCCTAGCTGTGTCCAACCGATTTTCTTCACTATGAGTATAGGTGATTAACTAAAATGGATAGACGGGGTCGGTCTAGGGGGTAACATGAAATAAAGTAGATGCGGTGTAGAGAAACTAAAGAAGTATAGAGTCACCAATGGATACACAATTAATGTAAGGTCAGGAGTCACCCAGGGATACACCAGTAATATAAGGTCAAGAGTCACCTAGGGATACACCATTAAAGGCACACTCCTGCGTGTATCTAATGCAATTTTGTGAAAGTATTCGGACTAGCACATACTTATATAATATTGCTAACAGTGACAATATATGTATATCCGATGCATTTCTGGACATCCAAATTGTTATAGTAGCTTATACATGTACACTGTATGTACTTTATTCTAAAAATACTTTATAGCGTACTAAAATAGTGTAGGCAAAAGTCCATGGACCATATGATACTAAGCTACTACAAGCACATTGGAAGGAAGGCGTATTATCTGGCAGATAGACGGCATAGACACACAATAACGAAGGTGATTGGGTTGGGCTATAGCTACCATGCCGTGAGAGTGGTCATCGTGCTGGGAGGTGACGGGAATTGCAAGGGCTACGCCAGTTGAGTTACCAAAGATTGAAAACAATATTATTTGTCCATTTACTTTCTAGTCACCTAGGAGCTGGGCATAGCTCAGCGCAATGGCATCCGCCTGAGACTCGGTGAGTCTAAGGATCGATCCTCCTTTGGGGACCTATTGGGTTATTTCCCCAGTTGCAACCAGTGATCCACGACTGGTCTATCAAAGGTCGTAGTGTGTGCAATCCTGTATGTGGGAAAGTGCACATAAAAGATCCTATGTTATTCGTAGAAGTGTAGCCTATGTGGCGGCAATGGGTTACCTCTCTGACTATGTGTCCATATAACCGTCCGTTTGTCATCCAACAACCGCTGATTTCTAATCAATGTGTTTTAGTGGTGTCGTTAAACAAACACACTTTTATCTTTTTCTAGTCACCTATAACCTATTAACAATCATAATCAAATACCATTTTCCTGTTTGCTCCTGTTCTTTGTCCAATGCACACAGAAGACCACGAGAACGAAGTTATGGAGTTGCAATTAGATGAATGTTCGATTCACTGACGTTATAATCATTATTAAACTCACTTTAATGCTTTTCTCCAATCATATCTGCAATCAACTGATGATTGTCATTTAGTCCTTTCAACATCGAGGTAATCGCTAATAACCTTGAACATTTTAAATCATTAACAGGCTTTCAGACCATCCCACCAAGTAATCTTCCTATTTTAATCTTAATATACAATGTTAAGGATTGTCGTCAGAAATTGTAAGTGGATGTTATTGATTGACCGAGAGATCACGAATTGTCCTTTTAATGCTGGATTATATATTTTTACAAACTAGTTCGTCATGATGAAACTAAATTATTAGTTAAAATACACCGGCAATCTTGCGGTTCATAAATAGAGGATATTCTATGTTACTGTAGTGAAACAAATTGAGATGAATATTTCTGAATTTTCCCTAAAAGTCAGTACTAATGAGTTTTTGAAACCTCTTTTTTTCCGCTGGCAGGTTTAAAGGCGGTTTTCCATGTGCGCGGAACGCGGGCGCGGCGCGGTTACCGCGCGGCAAAAAAAAATCGGTTCTGCA
>JAULBR010100719.1:0-11219 GCA_032355825.1 Melanodrymia aurantiaca
TCAAAACCTTATCAAGAGTTGCCCGCCTGGCGACCGAAAATTTCAGCATATTGTATTATGTATCAAAATGCAAATGACTAATGTTTGTAAGGAATTTGAAAGTTATTTTTTATGTATTGTTTTCAACTGGTTTCCTATTAGTATCTGCGCAACCAAACCCATATAGGTCATAATAGCGACCACTTCCCTAGTCTGTCGAAGTCTAAAACCATTCGGAATGACTCGGCCAGTTTTGATTACGTATTCAGGAAATCTCAACCACGTAAACGTATTCGTAGGTTCAATCGGAACACCTCGGTCAACATGTTTTTAAAGTGGAATTTAAGAAAACATTTTTTTAGCAAAATTCAAAAGTTGTAGGTCAAGTCAAAGTGTTGCTGTGAGTGGCCCAATTGGCCGGTCAAAAAAATCCCAAGTGCATACCCTGTTATAGCGGTCTATAGAGACAATCTAAACAATCATCTACATTTATTTCTTTTCCTTACTACGGAGTGGGTCGAAGGATCTATCTTCCTCATGAGACCCATTGGGTTATTTCCCATTCCAACCAGTGATCCACGACTGGTCTGTACCAGAGTTTCCCTGTTTATCAACTTGAAAACGTTATACATTTTAAAAGGCAGTCAGCAACGCCGTTGTAAAAGCTATTGAAAAATGGATTTGCAACAGCATTTTCTGGCTATCGGGAAAAACAAAAAGTGTTTTTAAATTGCTGTTGCATTATCACTCAGAACACCACAGTTGGTTCTTGATAGTTGACTACAGTGTTCAGAATGTTACCATTCTATATACTAGTAATTAGGTATATTTCATTATCATTTTTAAATTGTTGTCACAATGCCGTGGCACAATTATTTTATGACAACATTCAAGTTCCGTGGCATAATTGTCTGAATTAGTACGGCTGGTTTGAAATAATAATGTATCAAGTATTTTTAAAAGTTGCCAAAATGTGATAGATCTAAAAACGAGCTATATAAGCAAAATTTCTAAAATATACATTATTTTCTTCTCTGCTCAATTTAGTTTAATCTTTGAATTTTGAAAGTTGCCAAAATGTGATAAATCTAAAAACGAGCTATGTAAGCAAAATGTCTAAATTATACATTATTTTTCTTGTCGTCTCAATCGAATTTGATCTTTAGCTTTCAGCCACAACTGTCTTTTAATATAAGTAGTAGGCTGGATGACTCTTCTTGATCGTACCATTTCAAGTTTGTATGAACCGTAAGAGTACACTCCTCACTTGCATGCAGAAACATAAAGAAATGATCTCAGAGTTCTCCAAATATGACACCATCATTTATTATTATTTGTATTTATGTTTACAATATGTAATATTAGTATACCTACATGTAGGCCATGTGGGTATATAACATTGTTGTCCAATTCATGCTATTAAAACAAATAATAGCAATTGCTGCTTCATCGGTCGAACAAAATCTACTAAAACAAGACAACCTCTGCCTGCCAAAAATATTTGGCTGGTATATTTGCAAGCCCTGTTAAAGATGTTTTGCTGTACAGAAGTTTTTCTTATTATATTGTGTCAAATATCTTTGTATGTTCTCGTTGTCGCACAATGTTATCATGTCACATGGTTGTCATCCCAGACATATCCCAGTTATCTCAAAATATTATCTCACGATGTCATCTTTTACTGTCATTGTCTCACACACGTAATCTCACAATTTATCATACCAGTTATCATTGTCGCACACTTGTCATGTCACACTGTCATTGTTTTACACTGTCATTTTTTTTATCTCACACTTGTCATCTCACACTCTATAATTTTTTTACTCTTATCATTTTTTATCTCAAACTTGTCATCTCACACTGCATGTTTGTTGTTTTTTAAATATTGTAAAGCCACCAATTCTGTTTGAGTTTAGTTGTAAAATAGAATTGTGAAAAGTCCCAGCATTATGCAATTATGTCTTTCCACATGTTACAAGACCATAATAAGTGATAATACCTATCAGACTTGGATCGGACCAATATTTGACTGGTTTTTATAAATCACTAGGAGCACCTTTTAGCACTCGCGGCTCCACAGACACTTTATGCAGTCAAATCGGGGAAAAATACCATAACAATATTTGTTTGCTTCCTGTGGGAATATGATGTATATCTTGTAGTTGTTTACCATTGTATACATGTATCTCATCTTCAAATGCATAATCAAAATTTATCATTTTTGTATGTGCCTTTGTTGTTAGCCTATACAACGAACAATAAAATGTTTTTTATTATAAATACTGGTTTCTTCTCTGTCTAATATGTCAGGCAGATATAAAGCTACGAATATCAGATTCCACTGCTTGTGTTACATGCTTTAGGGTTGCAGAATTTAACAATTATACTGTGTTTACAAGTAGCATTGTACCATTATATCACACGGGCCGATGAGGGGTAGGGGGGTGGGTAACAGTGCAGTGGCGACCATGTCTCCCACCCCAGTTTTCAGACTGACCAAAATATCTTTTTACCATATAATTTCCTCCTTCATGCATTTCAACGTTTTTTTGTTAAACCAGTTGTGGACACTGATCGGTGGAAATACATTGAGCCTGCCGGAGCACTCGCTCTAGGTTGAAACCCGTACTGTGATTAAAAATCAAATATGCCACGAATGGGATTTGAATCCATTACCTACCAGTCTTAAACCCCACGCAGTTAACCACTGCGTGATGGAGACCAGTAAACCTAATAGACTTTAATACACATGACATACCCTGCTTTGAGATGGCAGCCTTCGATGCTATTATTCACAAAAAGAAAAACTATTACATCACTATTAAATTAATAAAAATGAGTTGATAAGAAACACAAAACAAATTGGATTTTTGAATGTTTTATTTTCTAGATATATATTACACTAGCATCAATAGAGAGAAGTTTGACCAATCAGTTACTCAACGAATCGAGTGGTCACTCTGCTTTCTACACACTTTACTTTACATGCTACAAAAATTACTTTAATTACAAACACTGCATCGCATCCGAGCCAGAAGGTCCTAAGTGGTAGATACTAGTATGACCAAAAACATCTTTATTGCATTTTCGAAATCTCCAGCATTTTTGCATATCACAAAAAATCGTAACTGCAGCTAATAGCATTGCTTATATAGAAGGATATCTAAGATTACAATCTAATATGCAATAAATGTCACAAATAGGCAAGGAAATCAGAAATTTATTCACGTTATATTGCCATTAAAACAAATGGGACATCTTTACTACTGATTGAACAAGTCGGTTTTACTTCATTATCTCGGCTTTTAAAAAATAAATTCTGCTGCACTTACATCCTTCTGACTCACGCGATGACTAAGTATATTACTATTATTATAGAGGTAATTTGCTGTGCATCTCTCCAGGAAAACTTGGGATTCTATAGGTATTTAACCAGCCGACCAATATTACAATCAGTAACGGCAAGACTGATCTAAACTGCATAGTCGTAATCAGGATTTTGACAAAGCGGGATGGAGGCCAGGATTGGCGAAAAACAATTTTGAAGAAAAGTACTCATTCGGAGAAACCATTTCCTGAATTTTAGAATAATAAATAAAAGCGAACTTTAAATAAAATGGAGGTATGACATATGTACCCTCCCACATTCTCAACTGGACCCGCATATGATTTAGCCATTATAACAGACAGTTCTTGTGTGTGTGCACCCAGTGTGTAACAGACACTAAATTACTATATTCAGGGGTAGCCTGACAAAATAATGTCCTATTGAAAAAGAAACATAGTAGAAAATTTTCACTGCTTGGATGGAAGATATTATTTAAACCAAACTTTAAGGATTTCAATTGCAAAATTTCAAGAATATATGCGCAAGAACTTAATAAATCATTTCTAATAGTTACTAGTATGTGATATTAACGATGCTCTTTTTTATCTCTTGATGTAGACATTTTATTATTTTGAAATGGATTTTATCCCACTGATTTTGGCAAGAAATGTAGAATATTTTATGCACATAAATGAATAATATTCATTGAATATATGTTTGTTCACAACATCAGGTAAAATAAGTATAAAAGTATTAAAGTACAAACGTACAAATATACAGTACACACAAATCAAGTGTTTTATTATTATTAACACACAACATAATTTAAGTAGAATGATAAAAATGTATAGTTATGTCTTCATAAAGATGCATTTAAGGCCACATCTCTTGAAAAGGCAACAATTGATTTTTAAAAAAATGATAATTTCAACGTACAAAAAATATATGATTGAAAGGAAGCAATATCTATTGTATTGCTTACATTGTATCGTACTCATGAGTAAATGCATATCCAACTTCATTTATAATGCTATATCATCTAGACCTACTAGTTAGTTATAACTATTTTACATGCTTATATCCAATTAAAGTTTAAGCACATCTGTCATGGCCACGCAGTCCAGCTGCCTCGACTGCCATGCAGTCCAGCTGCCTCGACTGCCTGTCCACGACAGAAGTTAGTGTTAGTATGGTAGATCTACTCTTCAGTGCACCCCCTTTTATACATGGGTGAAATGTTCAAATGAAACAAATGAACAAATTACATACTGAATTATGTAGAATCCAGTCATACAGTTTTGCCATTTACGTTGATGTGATTTTATGAGTTCAGTCAAATGTAAATAATGACATTACAATATTATACTCAACTGTTTATAGAATAGAACATGAATAATGACAATATTGTCAAATGTCCAATTGTTTATGGGGTAAAGTATTTTAATTATGACATTATTAAAATACGCTACTGTTTATAGAATAAAACATAATTTATGATAAATAATGACATCATCATTATTATTATTACTACTACTACATGTACTACTGTTTTAGAGTACATTATGAATAATGACATTATTATCTAATACCTAACTATTTATAAAGTATAGTATTTTAATTATGACATTACACACTACTTTTACAGAGTAAAACATTATCAATGATTCTATTATAATACATGTACTACACGAAATATTAATAATGACATCGCTATGTTATGCTATGCCACTTTTTATAATAAAAAAAAACAGACACAGAAAATCTGAATTGTAAGCCCTAAATACACTTGTGTAGAAAATGCATAAAATATGTATAAAATATATAAATATTTATAAATTACCACAAAATGGAATACCATTATGGTTATGACACATGAGATTAAGCATGAATAGAAACTAAAAAAATGTAATAAAAATGTTGAATTTTTTAAATGAGTGTCATAATTTCCATCAGATAGGAAACCATGATTACCACATTAGAACTACATTATAGATACATACATGATTGAGATTTTTCAAACCGGATTTGTATGACATTAACAGCAACTATGTTCAAAGTAGAGCTAAAGCTAACTAGTATGAAAACTGACAATATTGAATTATAGTGTAGTGTTGGAATCATGTCTGAAGGTCTGGTCATTTAATTACTCTTCAGAAATAAAACTAAATTTGCAATGGTAAAACCACTGATAAACGTTGCCAAATCAGAAAATATTCCAATAAATTTTCACTATCAGCTTGTGACAAGTAAAATCATAATCATCAAGCCAGGTGCGATTCATCATACATGTAGCTGAACACAATAAATTCCACAATATCCATATCTGTCATTCAAAACTGATGTAACAAGACTTGTGTGATATCAAGATGTGACATCAGCAATCAGTATTAACAATCTTGCATGTCTTCTACCAAGCATTGTTAACCATCTTTAACCAAACACAGCATATCATGTTGCATCAGACACTGGTACATATTCTGAATTCTGTCTTCTCAAGGCACAGTCTGGTATTAGTTTGGTCTTTTGACAATAGAGCATACGATTTGGGTAGCACTTCTTGTTTATATCCTCGTTATAAAGCAGTTTGTATTGCTACCACTCACCGCCATATCCTCCACAAAGAACAGTCGTCTCAAAACTGTATGATGAAATAGTTAGTGTGACAACTGATTTATTCCTTTCATGATTGCTGTGATGTCTTCATTACATCATGTGAATTGCATATTGTACTTCTTGCCACAACCATCAACTTTTAATCCATTCTTCAGCATTATCTCTCTGCTTTCATTTTCTTTTTTTTAATTTGTAATCTGGCATGGTCAACAACAAGGAGCAGAAGATCAACGTTTAATCCATTCTTCAGCATTATATTTCCCTGCTTTTCAGGCTTTTTGTTTTGTTTATTTGTAATCTGGCATGGTCAACAACAAAAAGCAGAATATCAATCCATTTAATCCATTCTTCAGCGTTATCTCTCTGAACGATTGCTTTTCAGTCAGTTTTTGTTTATTTGTAATCTTGTATTGTCAACAACAAGAAGCAGAAGATAACTTCAATATGACAACATCAATTCCCTGCACCAACTGTACCAATTACGACTCAGTTCAACATGACTTTTTGTCCTCAGTTCTGGTCCAGTTTTCCAATGTTATTAAATAAATGATAGCTGCCTGTCAAATGATCTTAGCGAGGTTCTTCTTGATTTCGAAAACCCCTAAGTAAACAAACGTATCCTTATAAACTAAATCATTTTCTCCTTCTGGTAACACTGGTACCACATTTTAGACAGACAGATGGCAGAATGGAAACGGAAATAAATGAAAAGTGGAACACAGATGTGAAGCATGACGTTCCAGCTGAGAATTCCATAGAAGCTTTCATGGAAAGGCACCACCATAGTCTTCTTGATCTCGAACATACTCACCACCCACAGAGCCAGGTTACAGACCAGCATGAAGGTGACAAGAGACCGTCCAGGCTTCCTTTCCACTTGGTCATCATTCTCAGCGCACCGGCACAAACCATCGAGAACAAATATCGCCTGCATGGTGGTTTGAATCAAAGCGACACAGATGACGACTAGAGACAGGATGCTTGAAAGTCCAAAATCTGAAATCATCGATCCCGCCGAAATGAGCATGAAAGCGAGGTAACCGTAAGCCCCGCCCAGAGAGACCACGAGCAGAACGGAATCCAACGACAGGAAGAAGTTTTCTTGGAATCTCAGTTCGGTCAGACGGATGTGGCCATAGATGATACTGAAACCGGTGATGAGGAGGAGAGTTATTTCCATGATGAAGAAGACCTGGATGGCGGTCGTCGGTTCTTTCAGACGACTCTCGAACACGAAGAACGTTGCGATGGCGATCAATGTGATGACAGCAATGAGAAGACCAGAGAAGAGTCCCTTGTTGGCCTTCTCGCAGTCCATGGACGCGGCGCCGTGGGGAACGGAGCTGGTCAGTGAGGTGTGGCTCGGCCAGCGCTGCGTCACCTTCATCCCGACGTATGTGTACATGCGGTAGATGATGCCTGCGGCGATTATGCTGTATATGATGGTGCTGGGGAACAGGTAGGGTGATGCTGTCCGAGCTAGAGTTTCTTGCTCGTAACAGCTTCTTCCAGTTGAAACTACAAAAAAAACATTCAATAGATTATAATATGTATATGTATATTATACAAAAACAATAGATATTTTACATCCCATTGGTTAATTAATAGCAAAGTGATCAAAACATTAAGACCTCAATGTCACAAGATTACCATCATCATCGCTGGTGGATGACAAGGTTTATATAATGATACATTCATTAGATAATAGAGTTCAGCATCACTAGCAAATGATAGAAAATGTATAAATTGGACATTCATATATATTGGGTATTAAAAACAGAGTTCAAGATAACAATCACCATCACATGCGAATGATAGAAAGTTTATAAATTTATGAGACTTTCATACCTAAAGGTATCCTGAGTTTCCAGATAACAGAGTTCAAGATAGCAATCACCATCAATGGCGAATAATAGAAAGAATATTTAGACATTCATACCTATTACAAGTGTTAGACCATATTTCAATTACATGTACATGCTGAATATCTTCCCATTACACAGAGCTAAATAACAGACTGGGTATGATTAGAAAGATGAAAGTTCTTACTATTGTGAGTCTTCTTGTTGTCGTAGTCTTGTTGGCGGAAGTCCTCTGATGTCTCCGTTACCGCAGTGACAAACCACACACACATGTTGGTGGCCAGTAGATGCATCAAGCCAAACCTCACAGAGGCCTTGTTCTTGTCAATCACCAGCTAGCAATCAAACATAAAACAGTAAATATAACATATAAATTAATAGTTTATATAACGGAGGAAATGTTTAAATTTTTTTTTTTAATAATGGATCAAAATAGAACATTATAATAGTTTATGTAATGGAGGATGTTAAACAATCTTGATATAAGTGGAATCATTGTTTTAATATACACATATAGACATCACATACTCACATACACTCGTATATACATAGACATACCAACGTTAAATAGAAACGAATGTATATTAACGTGTAGGTGTACTGCCACAGTTTACACCGATCAGTGTCCACAACTGGTTTAGCAGAGACCATTCAATGTACAGTCCTGTCTGTGGGCAAGTGCTTATAAAAGATACCTTGCTACTCATCAAGAGTAGCTGGGTTCCTCTATCATACTAACACTAACTTCTGTCCTGGGACAGGCAGTCGAGGCAGCTTGATTGGATATATGCACGTAAATAAGTTATAACTAACTAACTAACTAGTGTATAATTATTTATTTCAGACCAATACAATGTCTACATTCTGTAATTATTACAATAAAAATACCAAACATATGCAGGTGGGATTTTAACCTGCTGCAGAGATACATCATTATAATGCATGGCGGAACCATCATCCATGTTGTTGTAATTAAAACCTGAGAATACATACCTTGTGGTTTTTGAAGAGGAAGAAGGTCTGGACGAAGGTGAAGATGAGATGAAGGACGTAGACGACGGTGTAGATCTCACTCTCACACGTCGACGTGTTGTCCGTCTCGAAGTACGACGCGATGTGAAACCCGTCAAGTGTTACACTTCCAATGCTGAACGCTGAAAGACAGAAACATGACTCAGCTTTATGTGCATGATTCAAGCTCTGTAGTTTCTTTAATCAGGAATTCATTTAGTATCTATAGTGTGTTTACCAATTTAAGTCATAGAACGATATGGTTACTTCATAAATCGATTTACTGTTAAAAAAAGCAGATGTATGCAACTACAAGCTTACCCATCGTCTTCTATCATTTCACATTTATTTAATATTAGGTACAAAAACCAGTCTACCAGGTATTCGCAATATATTTGTTCTTTACCACTGTCTTTATCTGCACGTACAACGCAGATTATTCTCGTGCACGTATTCAGCTACCGTACCTATCTTCATCTGCACGTGCAAAGCAGATTACGCACGTGCACATTGTAACTGAAGTGACGATGTTTATGCCCTTCATTGTTCTGCTAATTCTCAGTTAATAAGTTGTTCATTGTTCGATACTGGGCGATGAATTATACTGGTTACGAATTTCTGGTGTCATAAACTGTTTGTATACCCGCTTGATGTTATTTTTAAGCAAAGAGCCTTATCGAGCTTACCAAGAACACCGAGTCTGATGTAAAACCAGTGCGAATTTCTGGTGTCTTAAATTGTTTGTATACCGGTTTGACGTTATTTTTAAACAAAGCTTCTTATCGAGCTTACCAAGAGCACCGAGTCTGAGGTAGAAATTGATCCCTTCTCCAACGTGTGCGACCTGACCTTCCCCGGGCAGCACGAACTGACTCCTGGCGGAGGCGATGCTGTCCGTGGACAGATGGTCGAGCAACTCCTTCTGGTTCCTGTCCAGTGTGTCTTTCTGGTCCCGGTCTGTCGGCTCCCCGACATGGTCTTCTACTTTCCTCACCACGCCTGGCGACAGTTGCAGGTTGTCCTGGCTGCGTCTGATGACGACCCTCAAGTTGGTGTCGAAGTAGTTCTGTCTGAGTTTGACTCCGCGGAGGATCCAGATTTGGAAGTAGAGGAGGACGATGAGAGCGACGAGGTACAGGTACACGAGGAATATCTGCAAACAATGGTTAAAACTCGTGATAAATGAACATTATTTCTTACACAACCGTGCATGATATTGCTATGTGGTAACAATTCGATATACATGTATACAAGTCTTAGAGTCGTTGTGTACGGGGTTACTCGGCTCATTCATGATGTCACTGCTTCATTAGTATTATCAGATCGATGTTTAAAGACTAGCGATTGGCTGTCCTGCAAAGATCTCTTCGCGTTATGCCATGATATGTATTAGGCCTACGTGTACATTGCATGCACGGCAACGCACGCTGTGAGTAAAATCAGGTCACAACGAAGACAAAAAAAGGAGTTGAAAACCTCGACCGTCTTTTGAACATGTTTTTTAGGGTGTGTAAGAAATATAGATAATACACTCATGCCCGTTTAATACAGACTATCTCACAACTCGTGATTTTCAAATGTATCTAACTCGTTTTCGCTCGTTAGACACGTTTTTTAAACCACTCTTTGTGAGATAAATGGTATCAAACGAGCATTCGTGTATTATTCTCTATATATGAATATATCTCAACGTGTTTCACAATCTGGGTTAAAGCCAAGTTCGGATTGCTTGCCATCTAAAAACATCGGACGGTCGACAGTTGGTCAATGATGTATGGACTATGGTAGGATTCATAGGGTAGCGAGGGGGTCAAACCCAAACCTAACTTCGTTCAGATTGTAAAACGCGCTGACATGTATGTCCGATCCCTTAACGATTACATATTTTGTTCAACAATCGCCAACAAAACAAATCCCACTTTTCAGTTCACCAAGCAACTGACATACAGTTTCCATAATCACTCCTATACAAATTGTTCGTATGGGCAGAGACGTTGCTATTCCTTTTCAATTACCACCAGCTCTGTTTTTTATGGACCCGGGCCATTAGCTCAAACTATGAGGGATCAGTTTACCAAGTTTCTTGTCTTTGATTACAAATATCTCCAGGGTTGCCATTCCAAGTCAAAGGTTTTCTTTCTTATCCACCTGACCATTGGTTCCACTTAGCATACACAGAATATCTTTACAGCCTCGGCGCTCGCGCACACCTGGCGTTTCTGACTGACCTCTTCAAGCAGTGGTGTACATTCATCAGTACTTGAGAAAGTATAAAGTATGCTACGTTTGGACAGACGCCTTAATAGAAATTCCGATCGTTCTTAATTTACTACTGTCAGCTGAATAGCAAAAAAAGAAGAAGCTAGAATTGGTGGTAGTTTGACTGGCTTGGAAATTAACGATTACTGAAATTAATTGAAAACATA
>JAULBR010100730.1:0-11217 GCA_032355825.1 Melanodrymia aurantiaca
AAATACAGAATGTTGTATTTACTTCTTGTATCGAAGGCTGTATTTACATCGTAAGATTGCATGGGTATGTAATAAAACAAGTTACAACATACATGTACGTAAAAAGATAAAGTTTGTTTAACGATACCACTGGAACACAGAGTGCTTTTATGTGCACTATCCCACAGACAGGATAGCACACACCACAACATTTGATAAACCAGTCAGGTATCACTGGCTGGAATGGACAATAGACCATAAAATGTTTTGCGCTGTGGACGATCGATCCCTCGACCCATCCCGTCACTACTTCCCGCCCACTAATATGTATATATGAAACAATATATCACAATTTTAAAGTTTTTTTGTTTTGTTGTACGCACATTCAGGTTTCACATTTCGAATGGTTTGTAGGGTCCAAAGAAAAATAGTAAGTACAGCGAATTATGAGCCAAAATATCATAATTTTCATTTATGTTTGTTATCCCCCAGTCTAGTATTTTTAGTGTTTTGGCAACCACAAATCATTTGTTTAGCTTTTAATGATTTGTCATGTAATATTAAGAATGTCAGTACACGAATCCATATTAGTTTATTTTTATATAACTATTTCCCTGGCAACTTGACTTTTAAAGAGATTGTGTATTTGTTAAATACAAGTATGTAATATAAAGTGTTACTTTTCAGGAAACTGAAACTACTGGTCAATGGCAGGCTACAGCGTTCATCTCTGATGGTGATGGAAAGATGGCCGCCAAGTTCCGGAAGTTGATGGGAATGAAGGAAGAAGGTGAAGAAGACGAATTGGACGAGGAGAAGAGTAAGGAATCGGAGGAGGTTCGAAAGAAACAAGAGGAACTGTTTTATCATTTGGACAAGGAATATGAGTTTGCTAGAATGACAACTCATACCCAGAGAGGTGTTGGGTTAGGATTTGGTTCACAGACTTTACCACATCAATGACACCCACAGACGTGTTCTCAACTTCAACAATGCCTTGCATTGATATTGCATTCTCTAATCAGTGCTGATTTACCTTTCTATTTGTTGCTATCTTTATAACAATGTATGTAAATGTATGCATACAAACTAATCATATATTGTGTGCAGTGTGCTTATAGTTATAACTACAAATTTGTAGAAACAAAAATCGACTTGAAACCATTAGACTGAATGTACTGCAATTGAAAGCAATGTTAACAACGAGCCACAATCTATAATTTATGGCGAGTAGGTGTCAAACATAAGGTAACAGAAGCTGAGAGATAATCCATCCACTTCATCATAGACAACACCTATGCAAACAGTTTTAATATACCTGTAACCAGTCGCCTAGAACTGGTTGGGGGAAAACAACTGGCATTTATCGATTATGGAAAAACAAAATTCTGGGATGAGAAAAAGTTGTTGCAATCATAATAAATGTATCATTTGCAGAAGCTATTTTGAACATAAACAATAAATCCAAGATTTATGAACAATTAGTTTATGGACAAATTACTTGCGCCATTGGATTTGTGTTGAGGTGAAAATCAAACAATTGTGTTAAAACATTTGCTACACATGTATCTAATTAAAGATTCAACAATTCTAAGTGTTGACACTTGATGGTAGAATGAATTTTATTAATTTTGTCTCAAATTGTCTCGTGTAATATTTGAAGATTGCTAGCTATCCATTGATATATTTGCAGGAAGCAGTTGTGTAAATAGTGTAATCTCATTTTGCAATATTTATTGAGTTCTTTTTTTTCAATACCATTCAAAGAAGCATCACAGAATTATTTTGTTTAAATGTTTCATAAAAAATTCATAATTAAGCAAATTGTTATACTGGGTTTAATATAAAAACATTTTCATGTGAGAGTGAAAGATATCAACCTTCGTTGTACTCTTTCAGCAGTGGGAAATAATTCTGAAACAAATATAAACTTGATATTGACATTTTAGAACGAGTGATACTATATGAAGTGGAGCGGGACGTAGCTCAGAGATAGAATGTCCGCCTATGGCGGGATGGGTCGAGACATCGATCCTCCACAGCGCAAAACCCGTTCCAGCCAGTGAAACATGTCTGGTTTATCAAATTCCGTGTTGTGTGCTATGCTGACTATGGGATACTGCACATAAAAGACCCCTTGCTGTCATTCGTGGACGAGTAGCCTATGTGGAGGCAGCGGGTTTCCTCTGTGACCATGTGTCGATATAACCATGCGTCTGACGTCCAATAACCGCTGATTTATAATCGATGTGTTTCTAGTGGCGTCGTTAAATAAAACAAACTTTACTTTACTATATGAAGTGAAAGTAGTAACACCATTAGCAAATAGGTACTGCATAAAGTTAAGCCATTTGCATTTTATGTATAGACGTGTACATATTTGAGCTAATCTTGTTACATAATATTAATATGCTCAAAATTGCAAGTGTTTAGTTTACAGCAGTCAATCATGTGAGAATGGAGCTATTTTTTTTATGTTTATTGTAATTTATATATATGGTCTGCTGAATTTAATTTGTGTATGTGGAAGCAAGTTATACATGTATATTGTCTTTTTCTTTGGTATTATTAAAGTTAACAGTAACGATGGTCACTTTAATACTTGACATAAGTGACATTCAGATTGATTAAATATTGGTTCCTTTATGAAAGTACTTTTATTTCGGTGTACTAATTTTGACATTATTTGCATTGTCCACTTTTGATGGAATGAACACGAATAACCTAACCTTAGCATATGGTATACGCCAATACTCTCCAGTTACTACTGTTTAGCTGGCTAAACAAATCAGTTTTTGAGTTTATAAAGCATTTTTCTTCATTTGATAGTGAAATTGTGTGGAGTGGTGGGAGTGTATTGAACCGCTTTGATCAACAAAATTTGGAAGGAGCATCTTACCGCTCTAGTTGCCACCTTAGGGTCAGACCGTATGTCCACATTCATGTCTGAGCCATAATTATTACTACACTGTTTATTAAATAAGAAACTTTTCGTATATTCATGGTAAGCTTGGTCAGTTAAACTAAATTTTGATGTAAAATTACATCTAATTTTTTAGTATTGCTTTACTACTACTGTACACTTTAATGGTAGTCTGTTGCAACTACTTTGAGTTAAAGGATACCAGAATATACTACAGATTATCAGTACGTTATTTGGTACTAGGCGGTTTGATGTTATCTATTCGGTCTGTCAATCGAGGCTTTGTTGAGGATGCACCTATCCACTTAAGGTTCAGGCACCCCTCCCCATTGACATGGTCCGCCATCAAATGTCGGGACCAGTGTTATCTATTTCTCATCATCCTTTGGTCGTGTTAATTTTAGTATTCGGGCTGCTAAATATTTATATAGAGAATGCAAATTTCGGGTTATGTATACTGTTACCACTATCTGCAGTTGTCCAAACATTGTGATATAACTAGTGGCATTTTACATCAAACAAGTAGCAACTAGATTAATTTTAACCTTTTTTATTAAATGTTGTACATTCTGAAAAGACATAAATCAAAATATAAATATTGCACCAACTTGTTATTAACATTTTAAACAGTTTTCACATTCACAACAATTAATATATGCAACTGTAGTGAATGGCGTATGGTTATCAGAAATGTATTGTCGACAGAAATATGTTTTGTAACATTCTTCAAAAATAAAAATTTAATAGAAACGGATTATGTTTCATGTTGCTGCTATGCAATGTTCCAGTTGTGGACCACTGATTGGAACTATGACAAAATGCCAACTGGTTTACCGAGATGATCCTTTGATCCTTTGAACGTGCACAACTTGTTCATTATAATTTCAATTTTAAACTTCACCATGTTATCAGGTTAAACCATTCTTGGACTCATAAATTTTTTTAAATATGTTCCATCTATCAAAGGCTATTTCATGAGAGATCACGGATACAAATAATGTCTGATACAATATTTTACTTGATGCACTCATTTTCAATGAAAGCAACGGACAAAAATAACGTTGTGGCAGGATATGCTAATCTTTTATTAATACTAGAAAACATGCATCATCACTGTTGTGATTTCTTGAATGCTCTCGAAAACATCCCCACATCGGTCTTGTGCAAAGATATGCTATGTTTACGATTGCTACTAGTCTGGTAGGCAGTGTTGTATATAGAGGATATTGCATTCTTGTCCGTGACTGACAATGTTTACGACACGTGCCCAATTTATATCCTATTTCCCAAGCGAGAGGGAAATGTAATGATTTAGGCACGAATGTCGTAAACATCGTCTGTCGTAGACAAGAATGTGATATTCTGCTTATTACCATACTCTTATTACCATACTCTTGTCCTGCTAAATAAGCACTTGTTTACAAACCAACGTTTCATTGTTGACGGTGAAGGGCCATCACCAGGTTGGCAGCTAATTACATCATCGTGAAATCAAACCATGCGCCAATCAGAAAGAAATGTACTCTTATGACGGCCAATTGTTACACAAATGCCAAGAGGACTAACGATAAATATGAACCTTGTAGGTAATAAACATAATTATGTACTGCATTCTGCTTTCATTGTTGATTCTTTATTTTCTTGGTTCCTTTCTCAACATAGCAGGAATAGAAAGATCCTCAGTAGTGGATCTTTCAACTTTACTTGTTCAAGTGTGTCTTATCCAAAGGTTGAATCAATGTGCTGTGCTCTATAGAGCTCACATTCTGCAGGATTTGTCCAAATTTTTGAGGTGCAGAAAAATTGCTGCTAATAAAAGAATAGCTCATGTGGTGCTAGAGGTCTTCTAAGACGATATCGTATATATGTCAAAACTGTTTGACATTCAATAGCTGATTATTAATCAATTCGCTCCAGTGGAGTCATTAAACAAATAAACTTTACATTTATAAACTTAATCGATTTTATAAAAATCATTTTTATTGTAACATTCATTCAACTTTATCTTGTACAGTTATGTTAACTAGTATTAATTGTAAAATGAGCTTGGGTCAAGATCAATTTGAAAAACTATTAATATGAGTGGATTCCCTTTAAAATTAGTGCATCTATATCACATGTCCAAATAAGACTACATGTATAACTAATAAGATTAAGTAAGAAAGATGATGAATTAAAGCATTGAGCAAAAAGTAGAATGACGTTAAGATGGTTACAATTGAAGGGCTCGGTGCTAAAAGAGGTATAAGTCACATTTTGGTGAAAATACAAACTTTCAATTAAAGGTACACACCAATATGTATTATGATGTTAAACTGTTCAAATTAGCATTTTATGTTTCTTCCTAACCGATCTAAAATGGGTATAAGTATTACTGTTTGGCATTTTTCTCAAAATGTCACTTATTCCCCTTTTAGCAGAGCCCTTCAATTATTGCCTGCATTAAAATGTAAAATGAAAAAGCGTACACTGTGTGATGGCAATCTGCATAATCATTCAATAGATGATTAATCAATCTGCTCTATTTTTATTAAAAAAAAGTAAGCTATTGTCTTGTCTATTTTTAGTGATGTATGCACCAAAGTGTTATCACGAAACTTTGAAAATAGTATATAATAAGAATTCTGTATTGTACAGGTTTTGACCTATAGATCATCTTCTGTGACCCCATGTACAGACAACTCCGACATCACATTGTTTAGGTAACTTGGATCGGGGAAACCATGGCCAGTCACATTTGAACCAAACTCTGTCTTATGATGTATTTCATTCCACGTCACAGTGTCGCACTCCCCTGTTGTAGTTGATGTGCCGATAGTAAACATCAGTCTTCGTTTCCAGGCCATAATCAACAACTGTAAAACCTGAAAACACAACGGGCAAGTTTTATATGTAGGTTTCGAGAAATTCACGTTTTCTGTCGCTACATGACCGATGGGCTACAAATCATCTCATGCATATTCTTCTCCTAATACACTGAACACGGTGAGAATAAGCTTTTCACTTAACTTCCAGTATTATATCAAGTTTTCCCTAACGATGTGCCTTGGCAGGCATTCATATCTGGGTTTTTCGTTTTGATCCTATGGCTGAGAAAAGTGACAATTAAAATTAAAACTACTCCAAATGGGGAATGTTCAGTATCATTTGCTTTTGGGAAAGTCCTATGTTCAGTACACAACACCTGGATAAATTTATGGCATATGATACTTGACAAGTATTGTTGGCATGCACCTTGCTTTTAAACAAATGTGAAATTTATTAATAAATTAACAATATAGACAATTTGATTGGTGATGTAATTACCTTTCGTCCCTGGTCACTGTCCGGAAGGTAGCCAATTCTAGGAAAGCCACGAGCGTTGTACCGACATCCTGGATTGGGATGTTCAGGGCCCTATAACGATTCCAAACATCAATATTAAGTACCCAATATGTAAAGGTACTTAAATGTGTTTGTACAACTTTGCCACAACTTTCTGCATTCCTATACCCATACAAGTTGGTCATAATTATTAATATATAGAGATAAAAGTTAGTTTAATGACACGACGGGAACACATTGATTATTAATCAGCGGTTGTTGGATGTCAAACGCATGGTTATATCAACACTTGGTCGAAGAGGAAACCTGCTGCCACATAGGCTACTTCATTAATTAACACTTAGTTTTCTTCCAGTCGATCATACATTGTACCACAACACTTGACGAACTGTGTGGGTGATTACATATACACTAAAATCAGCAAATGGACTATTTTGCTGCAAATGTTTCTCCTGAGCATTACGAAATGAAAAATGACCCAGCTTATGATTGTTTCTACAAATTCGTTATAACTCTTTACAATACACTGATCTTAAAATTTCATGTAAATTATAATGTGTACAATAGACAACTGGATTTGTCATGGACTTTAAATTATATGTATAATAGATTGGTGTTGGATTTCTCATGAAGGTTTCTTTAAATTATGTGTATAATAGATTGGGTTGGATTTCTCACGACGGTTTCTTTAAATTATATGTATAATAGATTGGGTTGGATTTCTCATGACGGTTTCTTTAAAATAAATAATAGATTGGGTTGGATTTCTGAAGACGGTTTCTTTAAATTATGTGTATAATAGATTGGGTTGGATTTCTCACGACGGTTTCTTTAAATTATGTGTATAATAGATTGGGTTGGATTTCTCATGACGGTTTCTTTAAATTATGTGTATAATAGATTGGGTTGGATTTCTCACGATGGTTTCTTTAAATTATGTGTATAATAGATTGGGTTGGATTTCTCACGATGGTTTCGTTAAATTATGTTTCCAATTGACTGAAGTGAAGTGCAGTGATATAGATGGCTTTTTTTGTTATGATGGAGTAAATGAACGATGTGCTGCTGATTTACCTGTACACCTGGTCTGATGTTATAGGAAACTCGTATAGTGTGGTTGTCAGGGTAACCCGGCAGACTGTGCAGTACTATGTGGAACTCCATTTCACCTGGTGGACAGTTACCATACCGCTCTCCATAAATTGTCTTGCAGTTTGGACATTGAATGCTATCATCCTGCAAAGACACAGCAAAACACATAGACTACCTTATTGACAAGGAGAACAGGGCTAAATAATTTTTCTGTAACCACCCTAGAGATATTGAATTTTGCTTGAAGCTCGTGGCATCATGGTACACTTAGGAATCTGAAAATAGATTTTTATAGTTGTCACTGATTTCATTTCTAGTGAAGCTCGTGCTGTCACAATGTGTGTCAACTTGGTGAATGTGAAAGTGAGTGTTTTATAGTTATCGAATCATTGCTGTAATTAAAAGAAGACAACATGGCTTAATTTTCTTTATAATTATTAAAACCAGTTTTATACTAAACCAGGTGTCGTAATATATATTATTCTGATACTCGTACTGTCAAAATTATATTCTAAAACTTATTTTTAAAATGTTATGATACAGGATTTTACCTTATGGCCGCTGTCATACATAGCGTACAGGCACTGTCGGTGGAAGGTATGATTACATCGTTTGAAATGCACCACACGTTCACTGTGTGAATGTACATTTCCATAGCTAGACTCTTCCTGCAGTTTGTCATAACAAATACAGCAGTCCTGTTAATGAAAGACCAAATTAATTGTTATGATTTGACACGAAATTTTGATTTTTGGGAAGAGAAGAAGTTAAATCATTCTAATTAACAAAGAAACACAGTGTTATTATACCTATTCTAATACTACACACAAGTATGTTGGTTGAGTGATACAGTAGCACATTGTTTAAGCACATTTTTTAATACAGTTTAATACGGTCATTATGACACTTTCTCATAAACAAGATGGTATAATATACCACACCATATATAAGTTATATAGAGACGAACCTCATCTTCTTTAGGGTGCGGCACATTCTGCACATATTTCTTTAATACTTCATCAGCAGTTTTATCTATCGGCATAAAATGAAAACAGAAGGTTAATTTTAACATCTTTTCTTTTAATCTTTATAGGTACAAGAAAATGCATTAACATGGGTGTAAACAAAAGTGAATACGTGTGACTGAGAATAATTGAAAGCTTTTACATGGAGGTTCTCTCCCAGAACTATTTTTAAAACGTTGAGACTCACAGGTGCTCTTACTGTTATTGATATTTTAAGTAAGGAAGTTGTAATTTTAATAATAAAATAAGTTATTTTAGCCGGAAATGTATTACTACTGTAAGTTAGTAGTACATATGGCTATAAATTCAGGATAATCCCTTTAAACAATGCCTAAAATAAATTAAACTAAAATAAGCAATGGGATAATGAGAAAGCCAGAACAATTGACAGCTGTCAATGGTTTTTAAGAACATTGTATTTCACACTATATGCAATGAACATATTTGGTCAGATACAACTAGCAATGATTACTAGCAATATCTTACTCTTTGTCTTCCTGGGTTTGCTGAGGATAATTCTTCCCTTCTGAGGTAAACCCTCCAATGGTTGAAATGATGATGACGACAAGCCTGGTGGGGAGAATATAGGAACCTGAGGTGTTGATAGCCCCACTGGAACATTCGGTGAGACGAGCACATTAGCAATATCTGAAATAGAATAGTCAAGACATTTGAAATTTCTGTTGATGTTTATAAAGATGTAATAAATGTATGCAATTATGTAGATAAACAAGAAGTGTTTTCTCTTCTTTATACACAAATGTATTTAGCACTTTCGTGAAAATATATAATACATTTTCTAGCCCCAATTAAATAAAATATTTACACTCTCCATCTCCAATGACATATACTAATAGAGTTGCTGACACCGACCACCACCCCAATAATACTACTGTCTGAACAGACCACAAAGTAAAGGCGAGGTAACAGTACTTACTTGATACCACAGGTTTCGTTCTTCTGCTTCGACCTTTTCCACCAGATGACATGTTAGATAAACTGAAATAAAAAGACTATTTATAATACAGTAGGTCATTCTCATAATTATTGTTTTTTCCCCAAACATGGATTATAAATAGGGATCCATAGTCTTAGCTTGTGGGAGATACACACAATAGGAACAATTATTTAGGTTCCAGAAATGATGGTGTTGAAAGGTGTTTGTGGTATTATCTGTGCTTGAAAAGGATTATTGACTATTTAGCCTACACCATTTAAACTAAATTCCTTGAGAAACACAGTCATCGTAGACATGAGTAGGTGGTAAATTTCGAGCTTAAAACACGTAATTTATGAACACACTTACGCTGGTTGTTGTGCAGGTGGCATGTATTGGTTAGGTACATGAAGTCCACCAGGAAGGCTCGGAAATGTTATTGGCAAAGGCAAAGAATTCTGTGAATTGAAAACAGGATTTAACAGAGATGACACTGAGTTTTGTAAATTTTGTGTCATCGGCATCAAACTTTGGAGCATGTTGTGAGACATCTGAGCATTCGAAACCATGTTTTGCTGAATCGGCATAGTTGGAGTTGCATTGGAATTTGCGAATGTGTTTTGTTGCAAAAAATGATTCTGTGAATTCTGCACGAAGGGCAGTGCCTGCTGCAAAGTTCCTGATGCATAATTATTGTGCATACTTCGTGTCAATGGTCGTTGCAGAAAAGTTGATGAAGATGGGATACTCTGCGATGCATTCTGAATGGGCGCTGACAACTGATTTGCTGCAAAATTGCTAGAAGTATTGCTACTCTGAGAAAATGGTCCTATTGCACTAAGTCCCGAAACCTGGCTAGCCAAGCCAGATGTGAAAGAGGTAATTTGATTCGAATATCCAGATTTCATCTGCTTAGCTGAAGATTTAGTTTTTTTTGTCTTGCTCTTTGTAGGCTTTGAAGCCATCAAGTCATCTGAATCAGAACTAGAACTGCTTGAAGCCTGCCTCTTCTGTCTGTTTGTGAACGATGTGCTACTGACATTCTGTGGTGCACTTTGAAGGAAGCCTGGCTGTATGGCCTGTGACACGGCTGAAGGATATGATGTCTGCAGTGTTTGCCGGCGTATTGACCGGACAGTACCAGTCTCAATTCTTACTTGTTCCATTTTGTTCAAGTTGATGTAGTAAGGCAGATGCAAAGGTGATGTGCTCATATCAATAACAAGCTGACCAACGTTGTACGAGTTTTCCAGGAAATTCCCGACCTCAAAATCATACATATCCCAGTTCCCAGCAATATCTCCTGCAAACTGCCA
This sequence comes from Melanodrymia aurantiaca, assembly GCA_032355825.1. Taxonomy (NCBI): domain Eukaryota; kingdom Metazoa; phylum Mollusca; class Gastropoda; order Neomphalida; family Peltospiridae; genus Melanodrymia; species Melanodrymia aurantiaca. The sequence goes on from JAULBR010100730.1 coordinate 10,597, forward strand.
TACAATTTGATTCCCAGTCCCACTGTCAGAGATTATTTGGCAGATATTCCTTCGGATTGGACGAGCTGTACCTATACAACAAAAAAAGAATATAATTTGTATTATATATTGTTGTTTCATTGTGAGTGTTTTCAAAATACAACACTTGATTAGATCATGAGAATTAAAGTTATAGAATTGTGTCCACCGCCTGCATGCCGTGAAAGTTACCTCCGAAAATTTTCATTATTTACAATTTTGTTCATTATTTGCACAAAAAAGGCACTTATTAAATAATGATAATGTCTACAAGGTCCTTCACGCCAAAACCGCCATAAATACTGTAGTGTAGTCCATGCCCAGTGCCAGTACTAGTAGAGCATTGAATCCTCAAACACGAAGCGGTATCTTCCAAACATTGACGAAAATTGTCGACCTCTTGATGTTTCGAATGATTTGATTGGTCCTTCTGATTCAGCGCATCGAATCGACCAATGTGGTAAGTATTCTTTCGTGATTTTCACTAAATACTTGATGGAAGTGTTAAAATAGTTTATATTCCACTTTCAAACATGTCAAAGACCTCATTTGGACTTGAATCTACTATGGAAATAATAGATCAATAAAAATAATGAATAATGA
>JAULBR010100741.1:0-11217 GCA_032355825.1 Melanodrymia aurantiaca
TGTGTCTGACGTCCAATAACCGCTGATTTATAATCAATGTGTTTCTAGTGGCGTCGTTAAATAAAACAAACTTTACAGTTTCCTTATTCCTTATGACGAGAGCACGACAGACACTTACATGTAGTCATGTGTTTGTTTTTAGGTTGACTGATGGTTATTCAGGAAGTGATCTCACTGCTTTAGCCAAAGATGCAGCTCTGGGGCCCATTCGAGGTGAGATTTGCTTTCTTGTACAAACTAAATCACTTGTAGAATACATAATCATCTTTTTAGACAAATTATTTTAAATGCCAAATTTGTTTTTAATAATTGAAGTCATGTGTTTATTCTACTTCATGCACATGATTAGCAAGTGTGCTGTTGAGCTCTTGAGTGAGAAGTTTTATCATATCTAAAATCATCGAATTTCTTAAAACTACAAAATTGTGTCCTTTGTGAGGTCTCAAGGCATTAATATTGTGTTCCGTTGTACACATTGTTTGTTGTTATCTTCTGCGTTCAAGCTGTTTTCATCATGCCTTAGATTGTTGAGTCCAGTTGTGTTGATAAAAACTGCTGTTCTGATCAAGATGTCTTTGTTGCCCCAGACCTTGTCTACCAATGTTGCCCCTCTTGACTCATCATACAGGAGACATGACTGCAGAATGTGTTCTCGGGTCTGTCGTCATGTTTGACATGAACAGCCATCAATGTCTGACAATTTTAGGCGGTACATTCTTTGTTATAAACATAAGTTTTACTTTCAATTTCAGAGCTGAGCGTACATGAAGTAAAAAATGTAGATGCAAATAAGGTAAGACATCACCGTCCTGATATACATTACCAGTCTCTTTTCACCTGAAGATGTAACCTTGACTCCTGTATGCATGGTGGAAAACCCTTTCATGTACTCAAACCTTTCTTGTACTATCCCAACTCCATCTGTTTCATTGAGTCTAAATGACAAAACATCGAAATGGGCAAATGCTTATCTCTCTACAAGGGATATTGTGACAAATTAGGGATAGAATGTACTCACGAATCACTGCCAAAAGCAGTGAAGATACTAAGTGGGGGTTTCACAAAAGAGGAGCATATCCTGCCCTCAAGTGGCACTTGTCTTAAGTACAGCCATATTGTTTGTCTGCCATCTTCATCAGTAAATCATTGACAACTTGTACGCCAGATCTGAACTCTATCATTGTTACAAGTCAGATAAAATCAACTCTTATTTGAGAATATGTATTGCCATTTAGTAGTTATACAACATTTTTCCTGTGTTAAAGTTTTGTCTAATCTTGTTTTAAAACTACTTTGATGATATAAAATGTTACAAATACATATAATATTATATACATCACTCCAAACTTATATACAATGAAAGATCTTATTGCTTTTTTTTCACTGTTGATTTAACTTTGTAGGTGCGAAACATTCAGATGATAGATTTCATGGACGCTCTGAAGAGAATTCGTCGAAGTGTTCCTCTGGATTCTCTCGAGAAGTATGATCAGTGGAACAGAACCTATGGCGACATTACAACATCATAGATATTGTCTGTCTTTATAACTTGTCTCTATTAATAGTGCCAGAATCTATAATCATCTTCCTTAGAGACCGTGCTTAAATGTCAATATGTTTCACAATCCAAACAATCTTCAGAATGGGCCGGGGATAAAATCCAAGTTCTGATTTCTATTCATCTAAAAACATTGGTCCTCAGTTGATCATCATTTTATATTAGGATTTGAAGGGGAGGGATGGGGTCAAATTTAATCCTAATTTTGTTCATATAGTGAAACACATTGAATATTATGCATGGATCTGTTCCCTCCAACCCACCAAATTTGTCCATAATCCTGATCGATATTTGTAGATGGCAATAACACCTAACCACTGGTGTAGTGTGGAACAGCATTCATCCAGAACAACTTACAGGTTTATTTCAGTAATACAACTGGAGATAATTTTTGTGTGTTCAATGTTGATTTCATTGCATAATGCAGTGATAGTTTTTGACCTAACAATCTTATTGTATTATCCCCTTATGAAAGTTGTACATTAGGTAGGTAACAGCACAACTTTATAACACCCACCGCCACAAATATATATACACCAAGATTGTATGATCGCACGAAAGGTAACTGGTGTGTTTGCACTAACTCACAGGGGAATGTCTTTAGTGAACTTTTTTTAATGTATCTTTGATGTAGCACTTATAAAATTGTATTATTATTTATATACATTTAATATGTAATGTTTTGTCATGAATATTAGTAAAGAATATATTTTGAAATATCATCTTACAAAAATTCTGTTCTCAATGATTGCTAATTACAATGTACTATCATTAATGATTTTACTAGGGAACCACTTTTGTGATCACAAATGAAAATCATGACTTCAGACATTGATAAAGATTGAAGTTTAGGAATTATTTTTATGCCATGACTATAATGCCTGCCTCAGACTATGGATTCCTACGACTTAGTTGGCCAACTCGCCGATCCACAACTGCTACGACTGTTTCAGTTGCTAGTCCGAGTGCTCTTACAACTCGATTCTAGTCGTCCAAAACTCCTATGATGGAGATTTATCAGGTTTAAAAAATGAATTGAGGCCCAACTTTTGTCGCTAGTCTGAGCGTACCTACAACTCAACTCGACTGCCAGTTCTTAGTCTGAGCGCTTTCCCAACTGAACTGGAGATATTGACAATAGACCGGCCTATCACAGTGCAGCATTTTGGCCTCGTGACATACTAAAAGGTTTTAGTTGAAAGTCGTTATTGCATTTTGCTTGCAACATCGCATAGTTCACTTATACTTACAGATTAGTTGGTAGTCTGAGTATACCAGTCGGGGGTTGGAAGTCGGGGAAAATTCAATGCACTCAGTCGTAGGAATTCATAGTCTGAGGGTAGCATTGTATTCAGAGGTATACGATTCTTAAATCTGATGTGATTTTATAAAAACAATTTAACGTACCGGTACAGATATTTTCTTATCAAACCTGACTTGTTAAATGATCTACATGCTTTATTTAATAAACAAGTATAATTATACTTGTTAAAATGTCTATTTTATTTTGCAAATTGTTTCCTTTCATTTAACTAACTCCAGCCAAACCTACTTGAGTTAGAAATACATTAATTTGTTTTATTTGGACGGTCAATGTATTTGTTATATTTTGTTAATAGTATCCATCACAATTTTTTTGGAGCCAAAACAAACATATTCCATTATCATTATATAATTATAAAATTGCTGATTTAGTTTTATATAAGGTTTTTATTTTAACATTAAAAATAATGTGTACATATGTTACGTCATTCTTCCATTAAATCGAACAACAAGATTGAGTTGAGGCAGCAGAACGAAGTAAATGCTTTGTTTAAGCCACATTCCTGTGTTAGTGAAAATATCTCATGTATATTTGGTCTTAACATTCCTATTGTATTATTTTTGATAAATCATTACAAAAGTTTAGTGTACATGTATGTGGTTGGTAGTGATTACAGTTGTATTGTTGACAAATTTAACCTTCAAGTAGCAACATGAATTTCCTTCATGCAGTTGACTCTGTCTAAACCGGAGGAGTCGGGCATAGCCTAGCGGTAGAGCATCTGCCTGTGGCTCGATGGGTCGAAGGATCTATCCTCCTCAGGGGACCTGTTAGGTTATTTCCCGTTAACTGCTGATTTATAATCAATGTGTGTGTTAAACAAACTTTATCTGTCTAAAACTGGTACAAAGGGGTTCAACAAAATGATGTGCTGAAAATAGTTGTGAATAGTAATGTATATTATGATATACAAAAAAATGTGCGATGATGTGACTCCAGGATGCTTATCTCTGACCTCGTAATAATGGTTCTGGAGACAATAACATTATTATATTAATTTTGTTTAATAATGTTCTCGTTTATACAGAATGTCAGATCAGATATTCATTTCATACAAATTTGAAAAAAACAAACTGAAACAGGTTTCTAGATTAGACCGATACTAGTTTAGACAGAGTCACTGCATTAACTTTAGTTACATAATTTGTGTTAAACATATTTCATTCATGTCGACAAGAATATCAGGATTTATGACATCTATAATTAGATGATTGTTTGTATATTCCTTCCTTTCATTAATGTTTCCTCATAAACTTGTTTGTAAGTGATACAGTAGACACATATTTTCAATTTAAAATTAAGATACATGTATCAACTGTTACTAGTATATTTTCGTTACCGGTATGTAATAATGTCAGTTATCAGCTGATCTGAAGTCAAGAGAGCCTCAGGTTGGTCGTCCTTGTGCACTATAAGCATAATGCAATCATATTCTAGGATAAATATTTACTTTTTTTTTTACTTTAAGCAAAAAACATGTTGTTTTGTCCCATAATTAACAAGTTTTGTTTATGTTGATTAGTTTGCAGGGATAAAAGATTCCAGATTTTAAAACTTTGTTTCTATCACATATTATTTTAAGGGCTTTCATTTTATTTATGTTGTAGTTTGCTCAAATGAGAATAGTTTTTGTTCAATGCAACATGTTTTGATGCCAGATGGAGGTAATGATTTTATGTACAATTTTTAATGTATTTTGGTAAAAATTTAATACATTTATTTATGATTGTTCAGTGTTATTAAATCATTTACAATGTACATAAAACATTAATTTAAAGTTCTGTTGAATAAATTAAACGTATATTATCTCGAGCATGATTGTTTACATTGGCCAACATTTCACTGTAGGTTGTAATGGTGTGCATGTTTCCCATAAAAAATATGAGCGAATTTGTAACTGTTGACATTAATGTCAATTACAAAGCATTCTAGGATTCAGTGGCTCTAGAAAACCATTAAATATCATGGAATTTAACAACTATTTACCATGATATAGATGGCTGTAAATAATTTAATATGGTCTACAGGTGTAAGGATTTGACATCGATGGCTGGAATTCATGCAAGGAAATTTGTTATCTGAATAAGACATGAAATTTTGATACGACAAAATGTGCTGAGATCGTTCTGTTATACAGACTGACCACATTAACCGACAGTTAAATCTCACTGAAGATCATGATATTCATTAATAATAATTACTAATAAGATGTTTGGTTGTTATTTCAAAGCTATGCATAGTCATTATCACCAATCTTGTATCATGCCTGAAAGCAATAAGGCTGGAAATTATAAGTGCTACTACATGTATTTAATTATGCCATTTTAATGTGTTTTTGTTTATTTGTCGTATGTTGTAATTGTTCCTGTAATATGTTGTAATGATTTCCAATTTAAAATAATGTAAAACGGTTAATATTCACAGCTGTAAATGTGTGTCATTTTGAAAAAATGGACATGTCGCCATATTTAATTTTTGCTTTGCAAAAAAAAGATGTGGTTTTTTTTTCAATGGTTATCGTTACTAGTAATTATTCGTGCTATTGTAATTTTCACTGTTAAATTACAAATGTGGAAATTTCATCCACATGAATTATAACCGTTTTACAGTAGTTAAACTTTTTAAAACTAGCTACAATTTATAGATGTGTTGAACATGTAGAATTAATTAATACATGTACGAGATGACTTTCAAGACAGTAGTATAATTACTTTTTTTTGTTTTTTGAAGCATACATCTTCAGTAATAATTTTTATTGTCACAAGTGTATCTATGGCCATAAGAATTTGCATATGACTATATTGTTTCTAATAATTATATACACTGTACATGTAGTCTTTGTGTCTAGTCAGGTTGAGATATTTTTGTGGATAGAACAAATGTTCAATTATTTTGAAAACTGCCTATACTGCTCACAAATAAGTTTATCAGACAAACCCCTCACACAAGATGTTGACAGTTGCTAATAATAATAATAATAATAATTGAGCATAAATATGTGACTACCGGGTACTTGCCATTTTATTAACATTTGATTAAGGCAATATTATGGCCAACTTTGTTTTGTTTTGTTTTCAAATTTTATTTTGGCTATTATGTTAAACTTAGTGTTATTACATATTTTGTTTTAATGTTTAGCATCAGTTTACTTTGTACATCATTGAAATGCTTTCTGGTTTGACATTTGTCATAGTTATTTTAGACAATAGTTTAATAAGAAAATAATATATAGAATCAAATGTGTTCGTACTCTTTTATATCCAGTTTTATTTGCTACTGCTAAACACTAATGTCAGTATTGTAAACTATTATACTCGTGTCAGCTAGCAAGTGTTTATGTGTAACTGGTGAAGTCAAAATTGCCTTAAAGTTTCATGTTAGTATATTACAAAGTTCGCATGTGGTATTAATTTACAAATTCATAACCAAATGTAGATATGCAAACATAATATATAAAAGTGATATGTGTTAAAATTATGTAGATTTGTTTTTAACAACATAAGTAGATGTCTTTCCAAGCGACTCGCACCCACGTATATTTAAACAGGAACATTTCCCCAACTCATCAAATCACTCCCATAAATAAAAAAGATGTTTTGTATTATGGTACCGGCCTCCGTGGTGTAGTGGTTAACGCCACGGACTACAGGCTGGTAGGAACGGTGTTCGAATCCTGCTCGTGGATTCTCACTTTCCGACTCCAACCCAGAGTGAGTGCTCCGCCAGGCTCAATGGGTAGGTGTATTACCACTTATACTGATCAGTGTCCACAACTGGTTTAACAAAGGCCGTGATATGTGCTAACCTGTCTGTGGGAAAGTGCATATGAAAGATACCTTGCTACTTATCAATTTGGAGTAGCTGGTTTTCTCTCATACTAACACTAACTTCTGTCATGGGCAGACAGTCTAGGCAGCTGGACTGTGTGACCACTACAGATGTGCTTGAACCTTAATTGGATATAAGCACTAACTGTATTATGGTATAGGAAGAAAAGTATCAAAGGGCCATAACTCTGTAAAACAAATAGATGTAGCAATAACAAATTTTATGGTAAATATGATTCTAATACAATTCACAGTGCCAAACATTTAACTGATAAATTGAGAAATGCAAGACACGGTTGTGATTTAAAAACAACATATTTTTCCTATTATGTATAATGTAGGCCTGTAAAACCAAAGTAGGTTCAGTGCATCGCATCTACTGTTACAGTACTCCCTTACTAATTCAACCCAAGGTGCAATATTACCACACTAATTCCAAGGTTGTATTCTCTGGATACCTTTTGAACTTTAAAGTAAATGTAATCTCATTTTTTTTAGTATTCATTGAAATTTTTCCTTTCATTTTGAAATGTAAGATTATTTTAGGGAACAATGAAAACACTTAAACTAATTGCAGGAGCAATTTACTTCAGCATGTTCCAAAACTTATTGTGTAATATGGCAGAAATGAAATACATTTGTATTTCTTTAGCAATGCCATCTTTAAAAACCAAGTGATATCATGTCTTCGCAGTCTGGTGGATATACAGATGTAATGCACAGAAACCGTTTTATCCATTACAAAGTTGTGTATGTATGTATTTATTTTGATCCATTGATGTGTGTTCAGTCTTGGTTTTTGAACTATTTAATAACATTGTGAATAAACACTACAATACTTACATTTGTTGACATTTCTTTTCATTTGCTTTCCACATGGTAACATCAGAAAGAACTAAATCCTTTATGTAAATCACCTTTATTATGCCAGACACAGTTTTTGTAGACACATACATAGCAAACTAATGACTCGAAGTTAAAAAAAACTACTAAATTATTGCACAATTTATAAAATACTGGTGCTAGCTTTTCTTTTTAAAGAATAAAATATAAATACTAAATACTAAATATATTAAAGCCCCATCAAAAGTAGCAGTACTAAGACTTCCTCGGTATACATTTTCCATATCAAAGAAAAAGTTTCCATATCAAAGTTAAAGTTTGTTTATTGTTTAATGACATCACTGTGGTCATTGGATATCCAACGAATGATTATAGCGACATTTGGTCAGAGGAAACCTGCTGCTGCTGCTGCTGCTGCCACTACTCTTACGGAATAACTACCTATATGTTGCATGAAACTGTTTTTGGTTATTAGCAGATAAAAACTGCAAATTTAGCAAGGTGGTGTTGTAACTAATCTTCTCAGGAGAATTAAAAATGGTTTCATGCAACATAGAATCAAAAGGTGATCTATTATGTTGAAAGGAATTATAAAAACTCTTCTGTACAAGAAGAAATAGATTGTCAACATGCTTACAAGAAACTAATCCATACAAAGTAAGATCCAAAATATTCAATGATTGAAATCGGACTACAATTGCTCTACTTTGTAATTATTACCATATAAATAAACGAAAGTATAATTACATTTAATTTTTTAAGATTAGAAAACACTGATGTAACTATCTATACCAGATAGTAAGTTAGCAGATGTGGAACCCAATCAAATCCTGTGATGAGAAAGTTGAAGATCGTGAACTAAATGTATGTGAGAAAGTGATGGAGTAACAGGAGAGATGGGCAGTGGTGGTGCTATGGATACCTACTTCATAACAAATGTCACATTATTCATTTTAATTAAATACAAATGTATATGCATCCTTCCTCCACTCAACGAAGTAAAATGTTCTCCGTTGATCCCCGAGAATAACCCTGCTCGAGATGGGAGATGTCAATAACATTATTACTGAACAATGCATGAATAATCTCATATAATATATTCTAGAAACAGTCTGGCAATAAAATGATAAAAATAGACTTCAACCAATGCATTAAAATGTAATAATATCTGTTACACAATATCTTACATTCACTGAATAACAACGAATATACATGTATACTTCTACATATAGACATTGCTAAGTCCACAAATAAAATGTTTCATAAATAACCATTGTAAAGAAACAATAGAGTATCATTTTGCAATGGCAGTTTCTTTTGGCAAAGTAATTGTTTTTATGGAACTGCATACTAATGTAGTAAAATATGTTGAATAGAGTGGATTAACTTGAGGTACATGTTAATAAACTGGCCAATGAATAAACTGGTTATGTTGAACTATTGACATCTTGATATATTGCTCCTGTAATTTAACTTCGAGCTAAGATATTTATTATAGAATGTTCTCACCAAGATCAAAGCTAACAATCTCCAAGTGAAGGAGGATACACGTGTTGGAAGCCATTCTGTTGAAAAGATTCGAAGGTATTCATGTGCGCAGTGCTTAGACCTCCAGATTTGAGGGTGTTGATTGCCAATCGACAATGTTTATCGACCAATCATATTACAGAACATGCGATCAGTTTACAATAGTGTTTGATATTTATCATACAACACACAATAAATCGACAATATCTTAAATACATACATATGCACAAATTGTTATACATGCACCAACATTCTCCCAATGGAAGTCCCTCTAGAAATAATTTACATTTTAGTCACTTGCTAAAGTTCGTGACAAATGAAAATAATTTCACTTGGAATTTAAACTTGATAATACAGGTTAGCATGTCTAATATTGTCTATTTACCGATTTATTATAAGTATGACATTGTTGTGAATTCGCATTGCTATTCATGGCTGGTCGGACTGACTGAATTTTGTACCCTGATTAATTTTGAAAGTTTTAAGTACCGGTAAATAAAAAGCTGATAAATGCAATACATTTTATGGTATTCTTTGGTACAATTGTCCGACCATTAATTATTGTAATCACAATGGCCAGAGTAATATGTTACGAGGGCTGCAAGCAGACTAGAAAAGATACAGGAAATGGATGATATACTGAAATAAATAGTTACGGTATTTGATGAGATTCACAAATTGGCTATGACTTAATAAAACCAAGCCTAAAACAACAATTGTCATTTGAATGATCTTTAAAATGGAGGAGACCATCCACAAATGGAGTGATTTCATAAAATTTGAAACCACTTGAATGAATTCGTTGCAGTTCACTATATCTCTGACGTATCAACAATGGGTTTTCTTCGGGCCTAGAATCAAAGACTTCTACATTAATTGTCAGTTGATCTACATCCTGAAAAATAATTGAACATTTTCAATTATTCATGCAACAAAAATGAGTATATAAATTAGAATGGTTTACTAATTATTGGAATGCACATATTCCCTTCAGGTTAATACATAAAACACTTGCACTACCAAGTCGGAGGACCTGACAAGAGCGATGGAGAAAAGATGTTATTACGCATACGTGAGAGACAGTGGAGTTTAATAACAATATCGTACGTCACATTGTGAGATACGATTTTCCTTGACAAAGCTAATATATAAAAGTCAAAGCCATTGGACCACAACACATTACGGAAGGATTGGGTCAACATAGGATGATTTTGACGTCACAATTTGAGGCTTTGATTAACGTTATGTGACGTCACACTTCTACAGGAAATGAACATTGACGAAGTTTCTGTTTTTATTTATATATATTTTTTACTTTAAACATGTATACGTAATAAATAAAATACTAAACTCCTTTTATTTCAATACCATTTTTATGAACTCTTACATTAAAAATAGTATCTAGCGAGCGAATGCGAACTAGATACCATTTTTAATATACTCGTTCATAAAAATGGTATTAAACTGAAAGTTGTTTAGTATTCTATATTTATAAAACTGATGTTTAACAGGGAGAAATGGAGGAGCGACGAGAGAATGGTCAAACAGACTACTGGCTCGTTCAGTACCAACGCTTGATGGACAAGAAACCACAAGTCCTCATTGACAGAGTAAGTCATTGATTGCAGACAATATCATCTTACATAATATATTATATAGGATTGACTTACATAGACACACAAATATACTTTTGTGGATAAATGTTATTACACAAGATTGACAAATTTGCTCATTTAGTTAAACAGTTACTCACAATTTTGGCATGAAAAGCACGAACCAGCAACTGAGATTTATGTTAGGACACGTTTGTTAAATGATAAACACCAACAGAAATGTTAAAATGTAATAACTATTTTATTACGTAATATTACTTGTTCGACATTGTACGAATACCTCCGCAAAATACAGACCTAAAATGTTCAAGGTGGAAACATTTGGCATCAATATTGTTGAATGATCCTCTTTAATAGATAATAAAATAAGCATAGAACTTTTTTGTTCAAGTAATTAATTTTGAGCTAATAGGTAAATGAATTTTGATGAACAAAGTTGGTTTGGAGATACAAATACAGTCAAACCTGCTTGAGCGGCCACCTGTATTAAGCAGCCACCTGTCTTAAAGGGTCACCATAATATTC
>JAULBR010100752.1:0-21043 GCA_032355825.1 Melanodrymia aurantiaca
GACCAAACATAAGTCATAATTAACAACAAACTAGTAGGACTAACTTGTAATTAATCCTTTACCTTATTAACACTTTTCCGTGTATGGACTATATCTTACTATATATGGACTGGACATTATCATAATAAATCAAAATGCTATGCTGGTTTTATGAAATTGCCCAGTACCTTGCAAGTGGCCTTCATCTTCGGATCATCAAGTACAAAATACCCAAGAGGAGACAAATTCCAGCTCTGTTTAATATACTTTTTTTGCTTTTCGCATGCACTGGGCAATTTTCTAGTAGTCTTGTTGTATTCTTTCCGGGTATCTGTTTGTTTTGAGTTGCCAGGTTGCCCATAGTTTTTCTCTGCAGCTGCGAGTCCAGTAGATTGTTTATATAGCTCTGTTTTGTTCGACCTGCCAATATTCTTTGAATCTACGTCCTCCTTGTGTGCCTTTTCTTCTGCTTCAATTTTCGATTGACGCTGGTAGATTCGTTCAACCGCTTCTTCTGGCATCATAGCCATCATCATCGGATCCGACATTATTTTCTGCAGAATTCCTGGTTGAGATAGTAATTGATCAAGTTCTTCTGCAGATAGATTACTCAGATAAGCATAGTCAATTTTGTCCAAATCCAGTGCTCTTCTTTTGCGAACAAATATCCCTTTTTGTAATCGCCGTTTCCATAATCCTGTAGGATCATCTACGTTGCGGCTCCTATGGCCTGACAAGCTATTTGGGTTAGTGTTGCTCGGACTGTCCTGTATCCCATCCCTAAAGTCGACATTTCGGTTTAGCAAACGTCGCCCTTTACGTGTGAGTCCTCTTCGCACCTTTCCTCCCATTGACTCCGGAACACTGTCGGCGCGAAACGCCCTAAGAAGAAACCCTTTTAAGTACTTTTTCTCTTTTGATTTCAGAAATCCTACGATAAAGCAGAAATATAAAACATACAAATGTGTGTGATGGAATGTTTTTTTTCTAAGAATATAATTAATTTGTTTCTTGATTAATATCACAAAATTCGAAACAATAATTATTTGTTATCTTGTTGGTATATTACAAATTAGAAACACTTGGAAATATTTTTAAACACGAAATACTTGAGAAGGCACCAAATCCTAGAGCTGGTAGAATATTGTTAAATGTCAAATATGTCTGCTGTAAATAGTTTCATTTTACATGACCGATATCAAATAGAAACATACATGTACCTATACAATTACTAAATATAAAGTAAAGTACGATAGTTCTGCTTTGTAACAGCCTCGACCATCTGTATATAGCGCTGTTTTAAGATACCCCAAACCACCATAAATTGCATAATACTTACATAATTATGTATAAACTTTAGTTTATATACATGAATGTAATATAATGATATTAATGTCCCAACCCTGATACTACCATATTTCTTTCTAGGGTAAATAAATGTATGTACCAAAAAAGGGGAAATGAAGCAAAAACGACCAAGCAGTGTTAAGTACATGCATCATTGGCACATGAGCGTAATGGAGGACATTTTCCTGAGGATCGGGATGAATTGGCCAAAACCCGTAGACTTGTCAGTAGTTACAGCTATGCATAAACTTAATACACTTACCTTTTACCTCTCCATTGGGACCACATTTTAAGCTTGAAAGTTCAATAGTGTACCCGAACGAGTACCTCATTGGTGGTTTGTCTCTGTGGCAAAACATATCTGTGCATGCTGCATCAGGGGCACCTTGTGAGTATGCAAACACTTGGACATAAGATGTCATAAAAAACCCGCAAAGTATGAAAATCACGAATATATCCGCGCTGTTAGGTTTAACCATCGTTCTTCGGTTTACACGAACATATATATGTACTAGTAAGATGTTTGTGAAACCTCAAAGGATGTCTGATATATCGTAGGCTTCATAATTGATGCCTGGAGGTCATAACTTAGAAAATATTGATTTTGTATTAAATTTTGTGTAACGTGATACCCGCAGTTGAATGTGAACTTTTTAGCTAAATGGAAATGTTCGCATTCATGGGATAGCTACCGTATACTTTTATGGCATTAGGTTTGAAATAGATTTTAATGGTTTCTTAAACGAACTGGTTGTATCTAAACTAAAAATGCATTATTATGAACGGTATAAATCGCGTGAATCCAAAGTTAGTTCGTTGAAATAAGTGTCCATTGAAAAATATTTAATCGATGATTCTTGGGCTTTATGACATTCATTATATGTTTGAGAATTGGTGCGTAAATAATACGCATTATAAGTATTGTATGCTCCTTCAAAATATAATAAAGTTATTACATTGCAAATGGCATATGTAATGGACATATTGTTTATAGACGTACAGAAAAATGATTCTATAACGAACACTGATATAGCTTCTATACAGCGTGAGCGGAGAGTAACTTAGCGCAAGAACGTTCGCCTGGGGATCGGTCCTCCTATTTAGAAATGTTTGGTTATTTCCAGTTCCAACCAGTGCTACAAGGCTGGTCCATCAAACGCCATGGTGTGTGCCAGGCTGTTATTCCGTCAGAGTAGCCTATGTGGCGGCAGCGTGTTTCCTCTGCGTCCAATTGTCGATATTTATACACTACGAACTTTTGTGGACGGGGGAGTCTGTCTCCAGCGCATGCATATAATTAGGGTTGGGTAAATAATGAACTTTTTTACGTTAAGAGTGTGTGCTTAGACTTTTTTATGGCCATTTTCGATGCTGATTACAAATCCATTGCAACTTAATTTATTCAAAATGGTTGCCAAAAATATCCGTTTTTGTCATTTTCTGGCATATTAATAATAATATGGCATGCAATATATCATTTTATATGTTTTGAAGCCCAAGGAATATGAAAATCACACTTTTAGAGTGATAAGAGGTTTTAATTACATGATGTTTGACTATTTCACTATATAAATCACGAATATTTCGGTAACTAAAACCTGAACATCTCACAATTACATTAGTGCCTCCAGAAAAGTTTGTTATTGGTGTTGTGCACACATTCATCAGGTTTGATACCATTCTTTATAAAGTTCTTTAGCTCAGCGACACTAAATTTTGAGTTCGGAATTTCCCTTTAGCCTATACTAATGCTTGCAAGGTATGCGTTCAACCGCAAATACGTAACTTCAGCTAAATATTTCTTCTCAGATAAAAGATCTAACAAATCTAGGCTTTGTGTATCTTACAAGTTTCTATATTATTCAAGGGCCTTATATTGTGTCTTCTGCTGCAAGTCTTAGCTTTTAGTTTGTTGCAGCAAGAGTCTAATCTGGTTTACGAGCCCATTTCAATCGTTCACTTTTCTTATTACCAGGAATAATAAATTGACTTAACAAACTTCATCGAATTAACATTCTTCCTGGACAAGGACATAACTGATATCAGTCCACCACTGTCCTTTAGACGATTATATAGCAAAGCAAATTGTAATTCACAATCTAGATTTATCACGGATTATCCACAGTTCTGGCAATTTTCTAGCAAAAATATCTCTCACCCCTAACCAGTTATTCTGTGTGGTGAAGCCCTTTTCATCTTTGTCATCAATTCCCATTAGTTTCATCAAAGGGAATATCATAGTTTCTCTTACAATGTCTTAAACCTTTCAGCATCAAATAAACCAATAACTTTGGATATACGTGGATACGGCAATAACAAGCTATTCGAATGAATGAATGTTCAGTCACAGCATCGAATAATGCCAGGATGGATTTTTTCATTTGGAGAAATTGTTTCGCGACCTGAGCTATTGTTATGAAGCTATTTGCAGTGAACCCTTTGAATCCACCATGTTCAATACCGCCCACTACGTGTATTGGGGATATCGCGATGCAGAGTGAGATGCATGGCTTGGACTTGCACGTTTTGTTATTGTGATTTCACCTAAGGTATAGATGCTACATCCGGACGAGCAAAATGCCATTTCTCCAGCAGAAAGTTTAAGAAACTTGCTCTAGATTTCTGAAAACCGTATCACATTCATGATCGATTGCTACTGCTAGTACCTTTAACAAATGTTTTCGGTATCCATGCCCAAATTCTCAAGCAGAATTTTACAATGACCGACCCTGTCTGTAATTCAGAAACCTATTGCTGTTACAATTTTATCTACGTTGTAGTTAGTGAACAGAGCTAGATATTTTAGTCCTGACCTGAGTGACTAACATTCTCTATATATAATCTATATAGATGTATAATTATTATAGTATAGTACATGTATATTAAATGTGATGTGATCAGCTTTCACGTCACAAAGTCTGTGACCACCAGCCTTAGTTGTATCACCCAAACCTACAATCTTCTCCAATTTATTATGCCATATTCTACTATGTTTCAAATTTAAATAACGTGAATCTTTGAAAACATGCTAATATTCCTGCGGCTATGGACTACTTTGTTTGAAGGCCATGAATTCACAATATATCCTTTATCGTCACGAATCTCCTCACTATCATCAAAGGCTGCTGTTGTTGATGGCAATTACTAGTTTTTATTGAGTACCATATTGGCAGCCTGTACCACCATCCCAGTTACGTCATGCTGACTTACTTTGAATTCAGAGAGAAAAACGAAGATGATGTTTGGCCAATACTATAATTTCCAATCTCTTTTTTACCACAAATCCCTGATTTCATATCTATATCCCCTCCGGGCTGGTTATAATTGTGAGTTTTGTATTCCTTAAATTGAAAAACATGATATACTGCATGCCATATTAGTCTCAC
The DNA here is from genome assembly GCA_032355825.1 of Melanodrymia aurantiaca. NCBI lineage: Eukaryota > Metazoa > Mollusca > Gastropoda > Neomphalida > Peltospiridae > Melanodrymia > Melanodrymia aurantiaca. Next base: position 4,713 of record JAULBR010100752.1, read on the forward strand.
TAGGCCAGAAAAACTACAAAAACCGGATATTTTGGTGGCCATTTTAAAGAAATTAAGGTTCTGGGGGTCAAATGTCATCGTAGGTAAAAAGACAATCCAACAGATTTAGATTCAGCATCGAAAATGGCCATAGAAAATGCTATGAACAAAATTAATCTCATATTTGTACCGAGTGGTATAACAAGGTTAAGTTGTGGGTAAAATCATAATTTTGATAAAGGGCAATTCCACCGTGACGGACGTTACATTCAGAAGGGTGGGAGGTCATTCCAACTGCCCCGATTGCTAGAGTGGTACCCCCAGAAACGTGGCCATGTGTAAGAGGCATGCCAATATCCAAGTAAATTTGGTGCCACAGGGAAAAGAGCCTAGGTATATCGATGCCTTGATAGGTAATCAGAAATATGTACGTGACGGACGTTACTTAAGGACATTGGTAAAAATCAAGTAACTTTATTTCGAAATTGTATGAAACCTTTGAATTGTAAAAATAAATGTTTGCCCTTGGAGTGAAGGTAACATATAGCTACAGAAGACTTTCAGCTTGAAAAACAAAGTATAAGGAATATTATTACATAATTGTGTGCGACGGATGTTACATTTTGTCCGCTGACATAAAATGAAGTTCCGTGTCCATAACAAACAGTACCTGGTCCACTGATGTGATGATAAAAGCAGTTTAATGCATGATTAAGATCATGATGTGGATTTGATGACTTTTAACTAAACTTTCACCAGTTTGGTGTGGGTGATTTGAGAGGCTTAATATTCCTATTTTTGGGTAGTCTGTAGCCTTTAAATTATGTGATACGTGTTGAAGTCACAACCATGAGAAAAAAAATATAGCCAACAAGAATTATCAGTTTTTCTGCAAATTAGGAGTTTTGTGAATACATTTTGACCCCTTTGCATAATGAAATTATGAAATTTAATGTTTTTTGCTCATGTCCCTTGAGTCATGGAATTGCACATAAGAAGAAAAAAACCACTTTTAGAATTTCTTCCATGACTGAATTCAGTCTCCTAAGTGACAGTTAACACCCATGAAGATCTATATTTATAGATCTATTTTGTATCATGATTCAGGAAATCCAGCCGTACATGCAAATGTACGTCCTGGAACTATGTCACTGGTACCAATCCTGTAGGCCTACTATCATATCACATTCATTTAATGCTAGCTGCAAACACTGGTGACAAAACGTTTTGTCTCGGTAGCAGAACGCTCGCCCTATTGAACATAAGACTGGTCTTAAACATATATTTCATAAAATCTGTCACACATGAATATCAACTTTAATAAAGTAATTTTAATACATTCCAACAGATTCCAAATTCATTAAATAACCAAATTTGAAATCATTATGTTCCAACCTGGCCGCTGGTTTTCTCTGTGACCAAGTTTCGATACAACTGCTGATTAATAATCAATGTGTTCCAGATGTGTCATTAAACAAGCAAGTTTATCTTTATCAAACATCCTCCAGGTGGCTGAAGGCATTACAGAAAAACATACTTTAAAAGTTCAAAAGTAAAGTTTGTTTGTTTAAGGAATGAATGAATGATTTGAAGTTTAAAGTCGCTTCAGGATTATTTCACCTATATGCGACGTTTGTTTAAGGACACCACTACAACACATTGATTATTAATCAGTGGTCATTGGATGTCAAACTCATGATTATATCGACACTTGTTCACAGAAGAAACCCGCTGCTACCGCATGCATAGATTATTGTTACCAAATAACAGCAATGGATCCAGACAAGATAGCATACACCACAATTGTTGATGGACTACATGTAGTTAAGGATCACTGGTTGGAATGGGAAGTAACCCAATGTGTCTACTAAGGAGGATTGATCCTTTGACCCATCGAAACTCAGGCAGACATTCCGCTCCCATTAAAAGTTCAAAAACAAATCGTTCTGCCTTACATTACAAAACATGTGGTGTGAATTAACACAAAAATAATTCTTTCTTACTGTACATTTTATGACATTTTGGGAATTAATACACAAATAACTCTAACATTACAAGACATAATTATAGTGTTAATTTAATAATAAAATATCATTTTAACATTGCAACACATGCTTAAAACATACTAAATGTGCAACTTCGTGATGAAATGCAGATTTCAATATAGTGACTAGGAAAGAAATTTAAGATATCTAATTTTATTGTCACACTAATGAAAACAAAGCATTCAGATTCCAAAATTTGTCGAAATATGTAACAGCAAAAATAGCGACAACTGTACACAATACTAAAAACATCAAAACAAATAATATATAATAAATGCAATAATTAATAGCCCAGTTCTAAAAAGAATGTTAGTTTGCCCAAGTCTGTAACCTACATTTTAAACAACAATCTGAAGACTGTCTTCAAATTTTTTCTACATATTAAAAACAAAATGTTGGTTAGCAATGGGCAAACAATGCAATTGTTTTACTTGGACACTGTAATTATATACATGTATATTATCAAAATATGACAAGGTCTGTAATAACAACAACAAAAATACAGAAGGGAGCCAAACATAGAAAGAAAAAGAAATAGCAAAATGCCTTCGTAATATTAAATATGCTTCATTGCACAATTTTATGTCGAAATAATTTGTTCAAAAGTTGTATACAAAATAATGAAAAACACATCATGTTGAAAGATTCTGTATCATATTCATCAAAAACAACCAAAATATTCTCAATACTTACATGTATAATGCCTTATATCACACAATGGTTTATCAATTATCTTCTTCTTTTCGTTCACTCTAATCATGACAAAACTATTTTGTCAGACAGCAGGGTGAACTTTGCTGTTTTCTGTAGCTGCTCCCCGTTTTCATATAGCTTTTCAGCCATGGTTATTGTGGCAGGCCATATCTGGTCTCGGATTGGTTTGTAAATGTAATGACTACAATTCTGGAGGGAGTTATTGTTTCCTCATCCTGTCCACATATACATATGGCTGTGTTGGCGAGCTTAACTAGGACATAATAACACACATTCATATTACTAGGGTGTAATCAATCATTTATAATATTACTAAAGTACTAATTAAAATTAAAGCTCGCCTGAATTTTTTTCCTCATTACATACCTGAAAACTGTATTAGGATTACGATGACTTGCTATGATATACAAACATACATGTATATGATAGTTAGTTCTAACTTTATTACTTTTTTTTCCCGCTTGTGCTTGTGTTGTACAAACACTTCTTTTTGCTTATGTTGTAATATTGAAAACACAGTCATTGTACAGGGGTTCTAGATTACGGTGGCCCGATGCCCAAGGCCAGTGATGTTTACACTCGGGCCACCAAAATATTGATTTAGCCGTGCCCGATGGCCAGTAAAACAATTGATTTACTTATAATTTGTATTCTTTTTATTATATTGGTATTGGTATTTAAAAGTTGGGCAAGTGAATTTTAAGCCAGGGCCAGTGAATTTTCAAATCCACTGGCCCCATGGCAAGTGAAATTATAAAACAATTCTAGAACCCCTGTTGTAATATATCTGCTTCCTCACCTGAACACGTTTAATATATTCTATATAACTGTCAGCTGCAATCAGTTCATATAGTTTGTTTTAGATTCTCATGTTTGAAGGCGATTTTTCTAGCAAAATGAAAAGGTCCGTCTATAAAAGGCAACTATTTTACTTGTATAATATACAGTGTATGCTGTTTGTATATTGTAACAGGTGATCATAATGCTAATACAGTTTTCAGGCTTTTGTTGCAGGGATGTTCATGAATAAGCAAAAAAACAGGTGGGGTATAATTGTGGTTAATACTTTAGAATGTAATCGCACATGATCTTAAAGGAACGTTCCCAATTTTGCAGTCACAATAAAATATTATAGACAATGTTCCCAGGATTACCCCAATCTTCTTGAAGTTCACTGGGAATCCTCAATAGTAAGTTTGAAGTGAAACAGTTTATTACTTTAAAAACTTATTTGAGGCATAATTAAATTTTGAGCTACTTCAAACATTTGGATCCTCAGAAACACATTGGACATACAGATACTATAAGAAAATGAAAGAACATTTAAATTTTATTAATTATAAAATGTTCCATTAGCTGAAAATGTGTTACAACTACTAAAACTGGGGAATGTACCTTTAAAGACACCACTAAAGGTGTAATCACAGTTTTAATTTTATTAGGGTTTAATCACACATGTTTTTATCATGTTACTTGTGTGTAAACAAGCCATTGTTTTGTATTAATACCGAGTTGATATAGAACTAGTCAGCAGTCTTTTTACACATTTATACAAAGTAATACTGAAAACCATTACATTAATCACCATGGCAACACATTAATCCCCATGGCAACACATTAATCCCCATGGCAACACATTAATCCCCATGGCAACACATTAATCCCCATGGCAACACGACTAAGTTACCATAATATTTTCTATACGAATCTGTTATATACACACAAACTTATTTCCAAAAATGTATACAATAAATTCTATATAACACACATTTTATAGCACTTTCGCATCTTGGATGTGATAACGAAAAGTCAAGAGGTCTGTACACCCTACTAACAATCCACCAATAAAACATGAAAATGAGATCAAAGTGACCTAGTTTGGGCAGGCATAACATGACAACTCGGACGAGTTCAAAAATCAACGTTTTCAATCAATATTTGACAAACTATCTAAATCAAGACAGTCCGGCTGAAAATGCTGTACACTTGCGATTTTATTAATAATAATATATCTATACAACATATCAATTGATAATGCAATTGATAATGGTCAGCCTTTAAATCTGTTGTGACATATGTAATAGCAAACGAAGAAAAATGTGGATTATTTACTGTAAAATGAGTATTTTTCGGGTGTGTAATTTTCGTGGTTTTTCGTGTTTGTAATTTTAACAGCAAAAATATTAATGATGCAAATAATTACTAGCAACGATAACCATTAAAACAGAAAACAATTTTGTTTTTGCAATGAGAAAATTACACATCAAGAGTTGATCTTTTTTTCTTCGAAATTGTAAATATTCACAACGGCGAACATTACCTATTTTACAGTATACAGTGAAAATTGTTTATGTTACATGTACTTCAAAATATTGATGGCATCATACAAATAAGAATACAGAGAGGCACAAATAATTTAATATGAATTTTAGTTACGATATATAGTACCGGGTAAACACAGAATGGATAGGATAAGCGATTACATGTTAAATAATATATAATTTATGCGACTCAGAGACAGTTATTTATTGTCGATTGATGAACTCGAAACTGTCACGCGATGGTTGCATTCGTTCTTCCAGCATCGACCATTCCAATGCCTTGATTTCTCTCAGTATTACTTAAGGCATATTAATGAAAGACAGGGGGAAAAAGGAGCAGTTGCTTATACAGTGAAACCCCTCTAGACCGGAACCTCAGTAAACCTGAATTCCCTCTAAACCGAACATATGTCGAAGTCCCAAACAGCCTTATGTGCTGTATTTAAACCTCAGTAAACCGAATACCCCTCTAAACCGAACATTTTATGCAGTCCCAAGTGTGTTCGATTTAGAGGGGTTTCACTGTATAGGACGATCAGTGCTTGCAACGCACATGCAAAACGAATGTCATATGCTTTGCTGCAATGTTGCAATAAAAAACAAGTTGTTGTTTTTGCTTCAAACTCATTTTCTTCTATTATTTAACAATATACTCTTTGAATTACAGTTGTTACCAATACATCATTTCTATAAGAAAATATGGAGAGAAATATCCAATGTATTATTTGAGCCTCTCGGGATAAAATATATGATACGGGAAGTTTGTCACGGTAACGAATAGATAATATACATGTATTCACACATTTTAATTACAGAGGATTGTCAAGATTGTAAGCTTTGATATGACATTTGTATAAAGGTCATGACATTTGTATAAATGTATAAATGTCATATGACATTTGTATAAATGTCATAACGTGTACTCTTGTCAGTATGGACTAAAATTATATATGGAATTAGTAATAACCCTTATTCTTTTCAATATTTCTAATAAATCTACCTTGTATTTAATCTGCTGAAAGATTATTATGCAGTACGTTTCCTGTAGGAGATGTACGCATAAACACAGACACTTGATATATACCAGTTGGGTCATATTGGAAAAATGAAATTTCCAAAAAACAAAAAAACAAAAAAAATTTAAACATATTTTTCCAATAAGTTGACCCAACTGGTATACATCCCCTGTAGCGTAAGTAAGTAGACGCAGTTTGTACGGTGAGAGAAAGACTTATGTAGATTGATACAGGATCAAGCAGACTCAATGCACGGCAAGAAGACGTTAACGGACCGCAAAGAACCCAGTTGTACTAAACTGCAAATAATGTGGACATCTCAGTTCAACTTGATGCCCGCGAAATCACACGTCCAGGACCTGGGAATGAGGTAGTCCAAGAAGTTCTCCTAAAATAGTCAACAATGCAGTCAATTAGTACAAATGCAAGTATAAACTAAATACAGAAACCACATTACACTGATTGAAGAAAAGAAAAGAAAAGTTACATATAATTATATATACAGTGTGTATTTCTTATTGTTTACGTAACAAATGTTTCCATTTTATTTACGTAAAATTGCTTGATACACATCATACGAATACCTCACCAAAAAATGCAAGGAAAAAGTTAGAATATTTCTAAGGTGACTGCTATTATCTGCAGGACCGTTTGGCACTCATATAGGTAATTAGGTGTTTTTAATAATGCAAAATGCTACATGTTATGGCTAAACAAACTGAAAGGTCATAGAGCTTTCTGAAAGTTAGGGCTAAACAAACTGAAAGGTCACTGAGCTTACAGAGTTGGTTGGGTTGGGTTGGGTCATTTTTGGTGTGCTTCCATCAGAAAACTGTTCAAGCACACCTGTCATGGGCACAAACTCTGACTTCGCCAGAGAGTTCTGTCCATGGCAGGGAGCTTACAGAATTGACTGGACATTTAAATAATGCAAAATGCTGCACGTTATGGCTAAACAAACTGAAAGATGATTGAGCTTACTGAAAGTTATGGCTAAACAAACTGAAAGATGATTGAGCTTACTGAAAGTTATGGTTAAACAAACTGAAAGATGATTGAGCTTATTGAAAGTTATTGCTAAACAAAGTGAAAGATGATTGAGCTTACTGAAAGTTATGGTTAAATAAACTGAAAGATGATTGAGCTTACTGAAAGTTATTGCTAAACAAAGTGAAAGATGATTGAGCTTACTGAAAGTTATTGCTAAACAAAGTGAAAGATGATTGAGCTTACCGAGTTGACAGGACAGTTCTGCCTGGCGTACCACTCCATGCTGTAGAGACACATGAGCAGTCCGTTGCCGGTAATGAGAGCGACCCACATGAAGACGTTCCAACTGCGAGACGAACCTTTGTCAGTCAGGAAGATGAAGCCAACTGAAACAAATATTCAATCAATGTAAACGTGGATCTTCGGGCCTTTCCCCAGGTTTTGTTTTTTTAATACTCACTACAGACTGACAATCAGGCCCGTAGCCAGGATTTTGAGAGGTTGAAGGGTCTTTTAGGCCTATGGTGAGAAACGAAAGACCTTGCACGAGGGCGTGATATAAAAAAAATATCTTTGAATATTGAAAAAAAGAAGTCACTGTTAGGGTGGGGTTGACTGAGTCTGACCCCCAGACCCCACATTGGCTACGAGCCTGTTATAACACAGTGTAGGCGTTTAAATTTTAAAAATTCAGCAATAATGTTTTTAAGTAAAGTTTGTTTTATTTAACGACGCCACTAGAAACACATCGTTTATATATCAGCAGTTATTGGACGTCAGACGCATTGTTATATTCAATTGACACATGGTCTCAGAGGAAACCCATTGTTGCCGCTTCATGGGCTACTCTTACCGAAAAACAGCAAGGGGTCTTTTAGCACACACCACAGAATTTGATAAACCAGTTGTGTATTACTGGCTGGAACGGAAAATAACCCATAAAATGCTTTGCGCTGCGAGGATTGATCCCTCGACCCATCCCATCACAGGCATTCTACCTCTAGACTACATCTCGCTCATTAAATAATGTTATAATTTTATGTAAAATCGATGAGTACAAATTTTATAGATTACATGTACCGGGCATGCATTATGAACTGCAGAGTGAGCCATCACTCCTTAGTTACCTGTAAGCAAACTTCGTGTCACAACATGTGTAGCATGTTTTTCACACTGTGCACATTGCAACTTAAGTCACATGATTTTTTTGACATTTCAACATAAGTGGACAACGGACGGGATTCAGAAGGTTAAAGACAGGTTGAATGGTATATATAAATGTCAACTGATTTATCACTCCTACACATACTTACAGCCACATCCGGCAAACATGACGAACAGAACTGGGTAGAAGAAGCGGAACGACACGATGAGAATGTATTCGTGAAAGATGGCCGACAACAGGAACACAGCTCCCATGGCAGCAGCACGATTCTTGTAACCGAGTAACTGTAATACGAGTGAAATTAGTACATGATTTACACTCCCTCCAGTGTTATTATTGGTGTGTGATAACCTACTTACATGTACACACATATTGGGTGTGAGTAACACGATTCTTGTAACCGAGTAACTGTAATACGAGTGAAATTAGTACATGATTTACAATCCCTCCAGTGTTATCATTGGTGTGTGATAATCTACTTACATGTACACACATATTGGGTGTGACTAACAATCGAGATGAACTAACACCATCGTTCAATATTTAATTCAGACACTTAATCAAAGAGCATCATTTTTAAGTAAAAAGGTGCTGCAAGGGTTCCGAAAGGGGAACCTACAGCATTTCAGGTCCAGTAGTTAGTAGTATGAATCACTTACTGAGCATGTATGTACATTCTATAGTAGTTGTAATCACTGAGCAGTACATACCTTGCATATATACCCGGTACTTGTAGATGTGTATAGCCAATCAAAAATTACAACATTCCACATCCGGTAGTTGGAATCACAGAGCAGCACATACCTTGCAGATATGTAGAGCCAATCATAAACTACAAATGTACAACATTCTACGTCCCGTAATAGTTGGAATCACAGAGCAGTACATGCCTCGCAGACATCCTTGTATGTAGATATTAAGTAAAGTTTGTTTTATTTAACGACGCCACTAGAAAATAGATATTAAGAGTCAATCACAAACTACAACTATTCACATCCGGGAATAGTTGTTGGATTCAAGGAGCAGTACATACATCCGATAGTAGTTGGAACGACAGAGCAGTACATACCTTGCAGACATCCTTGTAGATGTATGTGTACAGCCAATCGTGAACTACAACATTCCACGTGCGGTAGTAGTTCGAAAACGTCGTTGAATTCCACCAATCCTGCAACAAATAGTACGCAAATAAAAGAAGCGATTGCAAGCGTTGCAAATCACATCGCATGGAAATTGATTTGTGGCATTTTGAATTCGCTATGGTGAATGCCTTTACCGTTTAAAATCAATTGTAAATTCATTGCTTGAAAGTCTTGCAGTGAATTCCAGATATTGCCGATATTTCAACACCGGCTGCAGTATAAAAAGATTAACAGCCCATTGAAGACCTAATCACTGTTAACAATAATAACAACACCTCATTCATGTACGTATATATATATATAATTAACATGATCGAAAGTTGTTTTTCTGACTTTCACCTTCAAATAATTCAGTTTCATTATACATGTTGGTCAAAACTAAAGTGGGTGGTGAAAGAAGTGTTAAAAAAACTATTTCCAGTTGTATTGAGTTAGCAGTCACCCAGTAACCGATGCTATTAATTCCTTGAAAAAAAAGGAAGAAGCCATATCCTGATTTGAGTGAGCAAATGAAAATACGAAAATTTTGTGTCATTAGTATTTATTTGTTATATCTGGAATTAATAGCGATTTAGATGGAAATACTTTGTTCGTACGAGGTCATTGTTAAATAAATGTTAGTAGGCCTAATACATGTCTTGGGTATGCAAGACGATTTATATAGTACTATGGCAACCATCAAAATTCAGGGATTAATCTCAACCATGACAATGATGGCAAATGTCATAGGTTTCAATATATATTTCTGTAGGCTAACCGATTGAACCAATGGCAGATTACCACACCCTCAATACAACATAAATCATTCAAATATTTGTCAAACGCAGACTCTAAATTGGCATAAAAGACAGAAATTCAGGGAGCGTGGCGGTAGAGCAACTGCCCGAGGTTCGATAGGACGATGGATCGATCCTCCTCAGTAGACCCGTTGGGTTATTTCCCATTCCAACCAGTGATCCACGACGACTGGTTTGTCAAAGACCATATAGGGCGTACTATTATAGTTGATTATCTAATTAATTAATGTATTTTCATGCAATAGAGAAATATTGTGTGCAATATCAAATACAATACATGATTGATAAATGAATGGTTGTTTAACGATAGACACCTCAGCACAAAAAAAGACATCGGCTATTGGGTGTCAATTGTGATTGATAACTACAGACAGATCACAAACCTTGTAGAAAAGTCGATCAGCAAATCTCAGCATCTCAGCAAACGCATTCAACCAAGAGTGCAGGATGGCGAAAAATGCTACAAGATAACAGATGGTCAATGTAACCGGCCATTTCTATCAAATAACAAACAGGTGATGTAGTTATTCGTAAACGTCTAGAAACATCAAATAACAGATGGTCAATGTAACCGGTCATTTCTATCAAATAACAAACAGGTGATGTAGTTATTCGTAAACGTCTAGAAACATCAAATAATAATAATAATAAATATGTTCTTTATCCTAAATAAAAAGAATACGGTTTTATTTCTTCTTGTTATCAACATAAATAGAGGATATTAAACGAGCTAGCAGGTATTATCATTTATAATTCTCCAAGTGAAATCATTTTCATTTGTCACAAGCTTTAAAATATAAATGATCTCATAAGGGACATAAACTTGATAATACACGGTAGCGAGTTTAATATTATATTTATTACTCCAAACATTTTATTGTCAAATGCATTTCAAAACATATTTGACGTCGATGTTATGCCGAAAGTAAAGAAGATGAAATATAATTCTACATGACTTGCATGACGTCGTGTTTACAATTTCTGACATCATATTTTAGTAACGTTCCTATCAGTGGCTGGAATGGTTTTAACAACCCAACCAAATGACACATACTAATGTCTGATAATTTCTCAATCATGGTATTTATTTTCCCCGGTTAGAGTGCCCACTAGGTTAATAATGACAGATATGTAACAGATGGAATAAATCTCATCAAAAAGCAGTGACCAGTTATATCTAGAGTCAGTTGTTTCAGAAACAACATCCAATAGCCGATTGTTGTTTTTTCGCAGATTTCTAGAGAAGGAAGGCCTCAGGGAGAATAGTTTTGTACTAATTGAGTTACCGTCTATAAATAAAGTATTATTATTATTATTATTATTATTATTATAAACAGCCTACCAATGAAAAGAACTAATGTGCCTGGCAGCATACAGCCGAACGCTGACAGGAGAAGAGCTTTGGGCGTCACATGTTCCTGGTTGAAGTTCCTGAAGACCGGCACACAGAAACGCTCAAATATATAGTACGTGTACAAGAGACACGCGCCGACCTGCGCGAAGTTACTCACGACGTAACTCCATCGGATAGAGTGTGTTCTGGAAAACAATATCGACCGTCATATTATTTATTATACATTGCGACTTTATCATTCACAACTATTAAATGATCTGCGAATTCGTATTTAATTACATGGGTGTTAACAAAACTGGATTTGTGACTGAAAATAATTGAAAATTCATTATAATTTCAAAATTACTATTTCTATATCATTTCAAAATTACATTACATAAAAAAAGAACAAACATTTTTAGAATTTCTACCATGACTGAATTCAGTCTCCTGACTGACGGTTAACACCCATGTAGTTATCAATGGCTGCTTAATTTAATCATAATATGCTGTTAACTTACGAAATATTACTAACACATGTATTATTATGTGTTTTCGGATTACAAATATAAAATGATAATTATCATTATTTATATTAAGTGACTTAAGAACATCAACATCAGGAAAAAGTTTCTAGACTGACTTGCTTAATTTTGTAAAGCCTAAGGACCAGTCTTTAAATTTGTTCCCAAAATACTGTCACAATGGCATGTTCAATTTCAGCAAACTAACCCTTATGAAAGACAAGGATAGCTACTGTATGTTATCAAACCGTTCGCCTTGGGTGCAGCCTCGGCATAGGGTCCCGGCCTTTGATGGCGGACCGTACCCACGGCGGGGGTGTCTAAACCTTCATTGGATAAAGGCACCATAAACTAATGCGAATGAATGAATGAATGAATGAATGAATGAATGAATGAATGAATGAATGAATGAATGTTATCAAGATTATCACGACACATTGATACCTGGGATAGGAGTCTCTGTATATCAGTGTAGGAGCAAACAGGAAGTAAAGATACTTGGAGAAATCTGGACACGGTGATAGGTCAGGTTTATCTGAAATAATAAGTTAGTCAAGGTGATGTGTGGAAAACAGTGACACCATGGTAAACCGAACTACATGTACATGTAAATTGGGGCATTTTGTTCATTTCTGGATATTTTTAAGAGCACTTTATTTTAAATTACTAAACATTTAAGGGCACAATTATCGTGTAAGTATAATTATGTTTTATTAGTTATAGACTCAAAGTAACACTTATTCATTCTACTTTAAGTACATGTACATGTAGGCTGCAAAATGACTGGGTTCACATTGCAAAACGCGATGCAAAATCTTACGGTTGCGATACAACATTTTAACTCATTTTATAAAAGTGCTAATCAAACTCCAGTACATTGTAGTTGCTTTTCCAATCTCCATCCAGTAGGAAAAACTACTAATCACAATATTAAAAACAAATTGCACCATGTTTATGTCTAAAAAATGTATGTTTCTAATTTTCCAACCTATAAGTAATTTTTTAACTTTTATGTGGCTTTGATGTAGCGAGTTTATCTAATCTGTATTATAAGTTTATCACCCATTAGAGGCTTTTGCAGGAGATATCGTTGACCTAATAATTTGTGATATCTCCTACGATATATATATCCTCTGGAAATATCACTTCTCAAGTTGTCATAATCTTCATTGGTCTACAGAAGGTTTTTCGAGCTCGTCGCCAAGAAACCTGATAGATGGCGCAACTCTTATGACGTCATGGCTTTGAAGGAAACGTTGCAAGTGTTCATGCCCATTTAATTTCTGTTAATAATCATCCTAAACATATCCACCCGTGAAAAGGATGTTCAGTGGAGGGGGCGTGGCTCCCCAGCGCTCCCCTTTGGTTACGGGCCCGATCCTATTTCCAGGACAACAGATGAATCTCAACAGGAAGCAGCAATTAGTTTCCAGGGTTTATGAAACAACCCAACTATAACTGACGTACCAAGGCCACATGTCTTAATACGAACTCTGGTAATAGAACACTTATCGTGATGACTAAATTCGACCAATAATGAGCAACGTATGCATGTATATAAATTGCAACATTTAACAATTTCATTAGAAGACGTATTTCACCTAACAACGATCACTACTAAAGTGTTATCTGTATCATCACAATCTAACGACTTAGCAATGTCTCTTGTTCTTCCGGGACCGCAAAGCCTCTTCGCTAAGGATGAAGAATATGCCATCAGACGAGGAGGAGGAGGGGGAGAAGAGCGAGGAGGGAAGGAAGGACAAGAAAGTACGTGCAGCTCTCCTATGGTTGCAAGAAAACGTAGGTCAGTTATTGCCGTTCCGACTACATTGGATCTCCGTCTTGAGGCCACTTCTGTTGGAAATCGTTAACGAAATCCATTGCAGAATACGACGCAGAAATATGTGTTTACATACTGATGATGAATGATGATCTTGTGTTCCTGCTTCCATCCGGATGAAGATTATCTATTTTCAATGTTTCCAGAATGCAGGTTTTAGTTTGACAAACGTCTTCAATGGTGGATTCTCAGGACCATTCTGACATGAACACAAAACTTCGTCACTTGGATGACGTTGATTTAAATGACTTTTGTTTTTTCTACTCATTGTAATTCAAAAAGTAATAGTAAAACCGTTGTCTTAAACTGAGACTGATTAATGTTTAGTTTTGTTTCTGTCCATTAAGTTTATTTCGTTATTCTATACTTCGTGTCACAACATTTGTAGTATGTTTTTCGTAGATAACATTAGTTTCGTTTAACGTAGAGAAAAGAGGTAAATATTTTTGAAAATACAAGAAAAGTCCTATTTTTGTGTCCAAATTATATAACTTTAGGTTAACAACTAAACATTTATTGTAATGCAAATACATAAAAACATTCGTCAGAAAAATCTGCTATTTTCAATGGCTGACGATGGATTTTTCTGACGATTTTTTGTATGTATTTGCATTACAATATTTTTATTTGTTAACCTAGTTATATAATTTGGACACAAAAATAGGACTTTTTTTGTATTTTCAAAAATGTTTACTTTTTTTCTCTACGTTAAACGAAACTAAAGTTATCTACGAAAAACATACTACAAATGTTGTGACACGAAGTATAAGTATCATGTATTGTAATTGTGTGTCCTAAATAGCATGTATTTGTAAAATAAAGTTTTGATGTCAATGCTTTGGATTATTTATGTTTTAATTATATTATATGTTGTGTGCATACTAGTATATAGTTTGACGCAATTTCGCACCAGCATTTTGGAACTCCCTTACACAATCTATAAGCGATGCCAAGACTTTTGTAGTATTTGTCCAAAAGTGCTGGTCAAAAAGAAATTAGTATGTGCCAATCTATATATTTCTATGTCAAATGTTTTTTCAACAATGCACATTTTCCGACATCGGAACATAAGATTTGTTTATAAAGTTATAAATACCACTGCCGCCCACCCACACTCTGTGACTGAGAGGACGATCTGGCCACTGTGAGAGCGATGTTTCGGCGCCCTCTACAACATCCTTTGGATGGATGATGGCGTTAAATCACATTATCCATGACCCTTGTCATTTCCCAGAAATCACTAAAAACATCTCGATTCAGTGAAACATATTATTATGCATTATCTTGTCATATGCACACATAGTATATATATATACGCTAAATACATAGCGTCAATGAACAACTTTGGTGGCTAGTAGGCAAGTGTTGATCAGCCTACAGGATAGGATGCTTACATACTACATGTATATATAGACATCAGTTAGTTATGACTTATTTACGTTCTCATATCCAACTAAGGTTCAAGCACGTCTGTCGTGGTCACGCAGTTAGTGTTTGTATGATAGAGCAAACCCTCTACCCTGAATTGATGAGTAGCAAGGGATCTTTTATATGCACTTTCCCACAGACGGGACTGTACATACTACACAGCCTTTGCTGAACCAGTTGTGAACACTGTTCGGTGTAAGTGGAAGTACACCTACCCATTGAGACTTGCGGAGCGTCCTCTGTTAGTCGGAATCGGTACTGCCACAAATTGGACTTGAACCCAGTACTTACCAGCCTGAAGTCCGAAGCATTAACTACTACACCACGGAGGCCGGTAGCATGGATGTTCTTTAAGGGTATTTACACGCCAACAATAATATGGTATTCGCTTTAGATCAAGCAAGGCAGATGTTCCCATGTTGCCCTGCGTTACATGTAGATGATAATGATTCAGGTATTCATTGTTGCAAAGGAAGTGATAATATATTACACATGATCACATAATGTAAGTCAACTATCGCAGTATGTTTATTGTCTTGAAATAGGTTGCACATATTATATCTAACAAAACAATTTAATGTTATAAAATTATAATAATATAAAGGCGAAAACGTCAAGCATATTGGCACAGACAGAAAATAATCGTATATTCTCGGTTTAAGCGAGAGTTCTGTGTACACAGGCATCTGAAGTTACATCAATAAAAGTGGTAACACAGACAAAAGTTTGTTTAACGACACCACTGGAACCCATTGATTATTAATCAACGGTTATTTGGATGTCAAACGCACGGTTGTATCGACTTTATAATGCTTAAAACGCATGACGAAAATATACTCATATGAGTAAATTTACTCATGTGAGTAAAAACAAATTTGCTAAGCGTTCGCATGATATTAACAAAGGGTGAGTATTTGATTAATTATAATCATTTTATTTTAGAATGTATGTTTAAAGATATAAAGGTTATTGGCTGTGGTGTGTGCTATCCTGTATGTGGGAATGGGCATATAAAAGATGCCTTTCTGCTAATC
>JAULBR010100753.1:0-11216 GCA_032355825.1 Melanodrymia aurantiaca
TGCCTGTATCCAATTAAGGTTTAGACACCCCCGCCATGAGTACGGTCCGCCACCAAAGGCCTGGACCCAGTATCGAGTCCATGTGTATACAAATAATTACTTATATTACAAAATATTTGTCACTACAGGTCTTTCCCCAGGATTTTTTTAATTTGTTTACATTTTCAAAATTCAACAACATTATTATAATTTTATGTAAAATCCATAAATACAAATTTGATAGATTATGTATTGTGCAGTGTAGTTTATGTTGATTTGTTTGTTTTCTATTTCGTTTCAGAGCTCAATAATAGAATCACTCGACCGTGAGATTGAGGCTCAGCTGAGATGTTGGCATCAGAATCCAGACATGATGTACAGCATTCACCCAACAGACGGAAGCTTCCTTATATGGTAACGTAGTCTCACAATTCTAAATATTTTATAGATGGAATCTTCCTTATATAGTAGTTTAGTCTCACACAAATTATTCTAAATATTCAATAGGCGGAAGCTTCGTTGTATGGTAGTTTAGTCTCACAATTCTAAATATCCAACAAATGGAAGCTTCCTTATATTGTAACTTAGTCTCACAATTGTAAATATCCAATAGATTTAACCTGCCTTATATGGTAGTTTAGTCACAAAATATTCAATAAATGGAATCTTCCTTAGAATAGCCATTGACTAATTTGGCTACCAACAGGGTGAGCAAAATAATAAATTATATATTTATTATTGCAGGCTGGTTGACTGGCTGGATGAATGTAATCCTTACTGTTTCCGACAAGCCCAAGTGAGTTTCTCCTCACGACTACCGAACGCATTCCCAATCCCCGACGCCCGATCAATGGCCAGCAAACTGATGATCTACTGTAACTACAGCAAGATGGACATCAAGTCGGCCATGAAGATCAGCGAGAGCAAGGTCTCGATGATGACCAACGAGGCTTACCACCACCACACTGCCGAACAACCCGCCCCGGCCACGGGCAAGAACTCACCCGGCCAGAACGACAACATGCTGATACCCAACGTCTTGATGCTGTCCAAACACAGCAACGGAACTATTAACCAGTGGCAGATCAGTTTCACGGATAACTCCAAATTTCAAACTATAGTCAGTGTTGCGCACGCGTCGAGAGCGTGTGGACACCGTTTCAGAACCAACTCTGTGTCCTGTCATCCGGTCCTACCTCTACTGCTGACCACGTCGCATCATAATATACCCGAGGAGGAGACGCCCGATAAGGTGGAGTCTCCGAGCGAAGAGAACGTTACCGAAGGGTTCGGTAATTCTCAAGGTGGCTTCGCGTTCTGTAGTGAACTCATTCTGTGGCAAGTTGATCCGGTCGGACCGTTGTCCAAGTCGGGAGGTCTCGTGGAACTGGCCAGGATAAATTCGACACCGTTGTCAGCTTTTTCTAATGTTGCCTGGGTGCCGACGTTGTTACCTAGGTAAGAATAGTCTTTTTCCTTTTTTCTTTTTCATTGTCCATATATTGACACCCAATAGCCGATGTCTTTTTTTGTGTGCTTGAGTCGTTAAAGAACAATGTAATAATAATTTTCATTTCGTATACGTTGATCATTCATAACACATTACCATTCCTCCCTTTGAAGGGGTACCACTTCGATATAACACAACAGACTTCATTATGCAGTACTTCCGGCTTTTAGCATCATTCTATTTTTATCGCACTTATCAGATAGTTGTGTTTTCGATTGTGCTTAGCAATTTAATTCAATCTCCTGAAAAGGAAAAATAGTGTAGTTTTTCTATTTCTGGTTGGTCACGAAATTTAAACATTACGAAAGTATGTTAAAATCCGTATTCCCCCAAAAAAACATCACAAAATTTATCCGGTTTACAGTATTGTATTTCTGGTGGATATAAATTATTGTTCAATATCGTTATTTCTCTGCTATTGGATGTTTTTTTATCAGTTTTATTACTTGCATCATTAATAAGACTGATTGGTTTTGTTACAGCAATTCACTTGGATCATACAGCAACTCTCCAAGTGCTCTCTTTGTTGCATCTGATGGGAATTGTCTGCGACTGTTCCAAGCCGTCATTGACGCCCGAACATTACTGACCGAGTATCACCCCAGAAACCGAGGACATACAGGCGTATGTAAACCTTTTCCGTTACGGTGCAGGCATTTTCACAGAAATGTTTTAATGCGCTTACATTTTTAAACTTCAGCGATCAATATTATAATTTGATTTAAAATCTATTGGTACAAATTTGATAGATTATTACATTATATATTGTACAGGGACGGACAACTGAATTTATTTCCTTTACACACCCATACAACAAATCAAAGGGATTAGTTACACAGGTATTGAATATCTGCCTCATATTCCTTATGGCTGGGAAAACCTCAAGGGTTGGTGGAGATGAGAACTATTAATTACTAGAAACATTCTTTAGAATAGTGTAGTTACTGAACTAATATGGACTTTTTTAAATGCATTAATCCTGTTATTTTTGGAGATATCCTTCACTGCAAGATATCTTTTTTCATAGAAATATTCTTTTAAATATTTGTTTTATATTTTGTAGCACATCTTGAATATTTCCTGGTCTTATTTTGTGTGTCTCTTATTTTCTTCATGAATGATGCTTTGTATTACAAAACTGATATGATCCATCTCATTGCCAAACGTAATATTTACAGACACTATCTTTATTTTGTTTTAGCATACTCTGAGTTTCTCCAGTACGACCAGCTCAAGTTACCATGGCGATGGTGGTCCCGTACCCAAGGCGGCCAGTGAACTGTTTAACATTGCTTCCCTACAATCTTCAGCCCGACCTGGCTGTATCATCGAAATGGAAGCCATCAGTGATGCTAAGCAAGTAAGTTGTATGTAACAAACTTCTCCACCTCCACTGAGGAGAACTGAACAAGGACTGTCTGTGTGAGAGTCAAGTGCTCTACCAACTGAGCTAAAGTGAAGTTCCCTCAAATGCAGCCAGTAGGACCACTTTATATCAACACTGCTACATATGGGCAAAACCGCCGACATTGTAACTTTTAAAACACGGAAATTTTGAAAAACGTACTTCTGATTAATTATTCCAAACTATGTTTATTTAGTTAGGTATGTACCTAAGGTCCTTTATCAAAAATTGTGAGATACTAGGAATAATATTTTTTGTTTTATGGTTATTTTGGTGAAGTGAATATTCTTTCAGACCAAAATACGTTATTTTGGATAATGGATAACATGTCCATTGTTTGGTTCTGTATGATAATATTTTGAGTTTTTCCGATATATTTAGCAAGAATATAATGTATTAGTTACATTTGGAGTGTTTACTTCGGATTATTTGCCACATATTGAACAAATAACAAATATAGAGAGCGAAATTAGCAAGTGATGGTGAATTCAATAGCAATTGGGATTCGAACCCAGTACCTACCAGTATTGAGTATATGGTGGTCTAACCAAGGCAGGAGTTTAGTTTGCTCAGGGAGCACATTTTCAAACTCATTTTCGTAGACCATATAGTTATTTGCAAATTAAATTACTCTGTTGATTACAAAAATATTTTGCAAGTATTCTTTTGTTCTTTCAGGACTGGCAGAACATTCAGCTTCTGCACGTCTTTCAAGAGCAGTTGGTGACGGGCAAGATGGCTACCAATGAAACTAGTTTGAACATGGAAGCTATAGTCGACTTGAGAAATCTGGGATCATTTGAAGAGAACTTCTTCCTCGTTGTGCTGGAGAAGATGAATTCAGGCGGCTCCATGATGCACATGTGGAAAATAACCATATCATCACAACTCGGGTCTCAAGCTAATGGTGAGACTTGCAGTCGTATGACTTTTCAATAGAGACTACACCAATTCTCTTTTCTCACTAGTAACACCAGTCTATGGACAAGATCAGTCTATTCACAGGTCTATATATAAACACAATGTATTTGAAAATAACCATATTGTCAAAACTCGGGTATCAAGCTAATGGTTAGTCTTGCATTGGTTTGACATTTTTCATAGGGAATAAAACATGATTTCCCTTTTCTCACCAGTCTATAAACACAATGTATTTGAAAATAACCATATCGTCACAACTCGGGTATCAAGCTAATGGTTAGTCTTGTATTGTATTGGTTTGACTTTTCTATAGATAATAGTATATGAATTCTCTTTTCAATTCTCTTTTCTCACCAGTAACACCAGTCTATTGACATCATCAGTCTATTCACAGGTCTATTTATAAACGCAATATATTTGAAAATGACCATATCGTCACAACTCCGATTTCGAGCTAATGGTTAGACTTGCATTGGTTTGACTTTTCCATAAAGAATACTACACAAATTCTTTTTGATCACCGGTAACACCAGTCTATTCACAAGACCAGTCTATTCAGAGGTCTATTTATAAACACAATATATTTGGATTTGCTGTTTAAAAATTGGATTTGTTTGTATTAAAATACAAGTTTCAGTGTAGTTTTATTTAATAAATGTACAAAATTGATGTAAAGAAAATTAGATAAATAAACATACCAAGTTATTTTACAAGCAGTTACAAAGTAAACTATGTAGCATCAAATATTTTATTTTTATTTTTCAGCAGCAAAAGAAAACACATTTATGACAAATGAACAG
This sequence comes from Melanodrymia aurantiaca, assembly GCA_032355825.1. Lineage (NCBI taxonomy): Eukaryota > Metazoa > Mollusca > Gastropoda > Neomphalida > Peltospiridae > Melanodrymia > Melanodrymia aurantiaca. The sequence goes on from JAULBR010100753.1 coordinate 4,616, forward strand.
GTCAACTTTGATTTGGAAAGCCCAGTCGATAGTCCCAGTCGACGGATAGTAAACGAGGCACATACCCCATCAGTCATGACCATGTCTTTCTCAACCACCAAGGTATGTACTGTGTGTGCTCAAACTTCTCACAATGTCTTTGTCTTAACTTTTAGCCTCTCTTTCGTGAACCAATCAAATCAACTGTGGTTGTATGAGGGTATTTGATGCACCAGATGTAAAAAATATGATTTGCTGAGTCATAAACTTAAAGGAATCCTCTTTCGTGTTTTTTATTTGTATATTAATGTTTCTATTGTTGATATATTATACTAATTTTAGTTAGCGTTAATTTTCTTTACCAACTGTTTAGTATGGAATACATTTTATTACTGTCTAGTTCTCAACACTAAAAACAAATCTGTCCAACCTGGGGCCCTTTTGGGATAACAATTGCTTTTTATCCACACAGCGTATACTCTGCTTTAAGGCTCACACTGAACCAGATTTTGTTTTAGACAAATTTGTTTAAAAGTTGGAAATTTTTCTCCAGGACAGTTCGAAAAAAGGCTAATTTGTACAAAATATTATCAGACAATTACTAATTTTTTAGTCAAATTAACAAAAATTGCCATTGGTTAATCTTGCTACCTATAAGATGAGCCCTGCTGCATTTGTTTTCCCGTTTTAACCAGAAATGTGCTGATAGAAGCTTTGAAAAAAGTTTTATATTGTATTCACATTCAAATGTTTTTTGTTACAGGTATGCTCTCAACCACTACCATTACCAGCTTCAGTTGATGTGGTATCCGCAACCATCGCAGCCGGACACCTCAGTTCGGCATCAATCTACCCAGCATGCTTTGCACCATACCTTCTGGTGACGGCTTGTACGGACGGCGATGTCCGGTTCTGGCACTGCGACCTGTCGGAAGTCGTCTCTGACCAGCTAGATCCACCGCATCGCGGACATTCCGTCTGCATGACGAATTACGAGTTCACGCTCGAGGAAGCGCACCAGAACCAACGTCCATCAGTGGTGACACTTCAGCGATACCAAAAGCCAGATGTGGAGTACAGGTGGCAGGAATGGGAGATGCTGAACTTGAGGAGACCGGAAAGTGCAATTACAATTCCAGGTGTTTAGCTTGTTTAAACTTCTTTCATTGGTGATCTAGCATACTGGTTACAATGTCTGCTTAAATGCTTAAAGGGGTACACCAAATTTTTTTGACACCCAATTGCTGATGTCTTGTTTCGTGCTCTGTGTGTCATTAAATTTTACTTCATTGCACCTGCAAACAGAGGATTCATTGTTTTATATTTAAAATGATTGTTTCCTTCATTATGTTTCAATAAGAAATATTAAAATTATTTTTCTTGTATTTAAGTTTCAATTTGATACAAAAATTGCGATTTACTTTCTGCACTTTTCTATTCATGTCTTCTAACGATGTTAAAAAACAAAATTCAGCATGTGTGATTTTCTATATTGTAGGCAAACCGATCACGGTGAGCTGTGCTTACAGTGGTCGTATCGCCATTGCGTACCGGTATGGAGCAATCCGTGCAGCGACCGACCACCCCGAGGATAAGTTTGTCAATCTGTGCGTCGCCATATACGAGTGCGAGTCAACAGGTTATTATACTTTACATTGTCAACTTTGTTTTAATTCTGGCCGCCGCTTATTAAAGGTTTCATTGTAGATTGATCATATATTGTCAGTATCATTATTTAAAAAGTACATTATCATAATTGATTGTACATATAAAGCATGTTTAAACCACAATACATGTACAATAACAGGTGTTTAAAAAAATATTGAGGTATATGATTGTAGTGTTTATAGCTAGATTTACACTTGAAATTAATTGCTTGTTCTATACACGGCATTCTGAAATGTTTTTGAATCTGGAAACATAGTTATGTCGTAATTCCAACAGGTTTCATTTTTGTGAAATGTTTCGGAATATCGCATTTTCCCTGACTGAGTCTGCACGTGTCTGTTTATTTTGTTACCAGGTGGATCTGAATGGATTCTGGAAGACACGATAGAACTGAAGAACATCAAAATCCCCGACCCAATGTCCGAGATCGAGATCAGCATGTCTCACATCTTCAACCTGGACAACTCATGCTCCTGTGTCGACGAAACCAAATCCATCTCCCCATCCTCCTCCATTGTGAACCTCACACGCACCAAGTCTGTCCCCAGTCTCAGCACTATCCACACCGTCAAGAAATCAATCGCAGAACAAGGAAACAAAATTGGGCTGCTCACACAAAAGTGCTTAGTTCAGCTAGATTGGATTTCCTCCGAAGATGGATCACATATCTTAACGGTCGGTGTGGCATCGAAAATCTTGACATATTCTCAGGTTTCTAATGAAATTGCCCAGGCATCAATGAAGGCGTTTTGTGGCAAAGCTCTTAAAATTCCTAACGATAAATTAACGGGACGTCCTCGACCGATGATGCAGAAATCAAAGTCGCTGGTCGTTGAAGACTATCAGGAGGAGATTCGGTGGATGAGACTTCGTTCTATTGATTTGTCGACCGCGGATGGGTTGCCTCCCTTGCCAATGCATCTGTCGTGGGTGAGGGCTGGGATTCTCGTCGTAGGCATGGATAATGAAATGCATGTGTATTCTCAATGGAGAAGTCAGTTCGGTCCAGGTAACGATCCCATATCCGACGCAGACTTTAAAATAGACAAACGAACATTGACTGAAGTGAATCTACAAGGAATGCCTGATACGTGTACGAACAAAAAAGCATCAAAATCTTCAGTCACGTTCAAGCCATCGTACTCCATGCCCAGCTTCAAACACACTTCAACGCTCCCTCATTCAAGAAAGGAAATGTGGAAGAAATCGGAACAAGCGTCTGGAGTGTCGAAGAACAACAGTCTGTCCCGGAGTGAGAGTCTTACAAGTCTGACTGTAATCCAAGACTTCGGCTTGTTCGAGGCAGCACGACAGGCTAACCCAGTCCTGCCTCAGTACCACCCCAAACAACTGATGGAGCTGCTGAATTTCGGTAAACTCAAACGTGTGAAGGCGATCCTGGCTCACCTCGTTCGGTGTGTGGCGGGAAGTGAGACAATGCATGCCGTTTTCATTGACGAAATGGATGGCGAAGATGGACACCTTGCTGTGAGATCCATGCGGCATCACAGCATGTCGGCTAACAGCCCACAAACCGATCACCCGTTTGGCGAGGACATTAACGTGACCATCACCGAGATTCAGTCCATTCCACCTCTCCCGATATACGCTCTGTTGGCCGCGGACAATGATAACTCTGGTATAAACGCTGAGCTAATGAAAACGGCAACGAATACGACCGCTGGTCAGGCATCGCAGGACTACACGGACCTGTTCAACACGGAGGTGGCAGGCGAGTACGAGACTCTAGACGAGAACTTACTGTCGTCGTCGGCCGACAGCGGGACGAACAAGCGGACGCGTATGTCCAGCTCGCACCAGACGCCGGTCAATCCGTACCACTTCGGGCCGAAGCAAGCGCGCGTGTTGGGGACTCACCTGATGCACATCCACCTGCCTGGTCTGTCCAGTCTCGACCAGATGTACTTGATGGCTCTAGCCGACACGGTCGCCAGCACCAAACTAGAGTTTGCTGAACATTTCATTCAGGATGAAACAAAACCAGGTAAAGTGACTTGATAGAAACATAATATATAATCGTGAACATTTTGTACTTTTAATAAAAGGTTATGTCCATTTAAAATCACGGATATGTATTATTAAGGATGCCGTTGAATAATTGATGATATTAATACTTTGTATTACATCAGCTTCAAACTGACTGCTTGACAGTACTTATGATAAATATGTCGAAACTGGCATTCTTTTTTAAAGACAGCTGGTTGGCTGAGTGGTAATGGTGTTGGACTGTCAAATGCCATGCGAATCGGTGCAGTACGTTCGAATCCCACTTGTGCACATACATGTTTTTCCATTCAAATGCAAGTAATGTACCTGTCATTAATGATTAGGTAACAACAATATACACACCTTTCATCTTTAGATACCAGTGCTGTGTATCTTCATTATAACCATGCTATTATTATACTTGCTATTCGGCCGCAAGATTAAAATATCCTTTACTGCTAATAAAAAAACAGTCTGTGATATCATTTGGCTTCTTCTGAAACCATGTGTCAAAATCATCTTTTGTTTGACAACTAATAGCCAATTATTAATTCATCAATATGCTTCATATCATTGCGTGATGGTCATTATGTTGACATTGTATTTTCTCTTGTAGGCGCTGAAAATAGCAATGCTGACATGAGTCACGCTGCAGGTTGGTTCTATTTATAAAATACCAGAAACAAACATTTCTCTAGTGTTTCTATATGTCTATCATTATAACAGGCCTATACAAATTACACAAACGAAAACGAAACGATCATTTCATTTGTGTATCGGTTTTTACAAAACCATTTTTCGTTTCATGTAAAATAAAATGTGTTTTTAGAGTCTAAATTTTCTTAGCTACATGTACATCTACGGGATTTTAATTTCCAGTGCTTTAATCTTGTTTTTCAAAATTAGTTTAATTTTAATAATAGAAAACCTGTCACACAAACCAAAAACAATTATGCAATGATTATGCTAAGACCTCGTGACAAACAAAAATAATTTTACTTGGGACTTAAACTTGATAATACAGGGTAGTTCATTCAATATCCTCTTTATAATTTATTTATTTCCTGGACAATAGTGCCACTCTGAATTCCTTGCAGAATATAGATTATTGTACAAGTATTTTGTTTACAGAGTCCATGGATGACTGTGGTGTGAGGTTTCTTCTTGCTATGCGACATCATATCTACCTGTTAGGAACACTACAGCCAGCTCAGAGATTTGTCTTACACAAGCAGGGACTCAAGTCATTTAATCTGATCTGGGCATTCCACTCAGAATCAACCGAGGTATATTTTGAAGGATCTATGAAATAAATACATAAAACTTTAAAATTTATGTTGGATTTTAGACAACATAATTATGTGGTGGTTTGTTAATTTCCTGTAGCATAAATTGCCAAGGATAATGTTAGTCTAATCTTAAAATGGAAATTGTGTCCTGGAAGATGCCCACTGCATGTGAGTCTGCAGATGTTTATCCGACATAATCTCAATGTTGACTTCTTCCTTGTATATGACTTTGACAGTGTGTAGTAACTCGGCGGTAGAGTGTCTGCTTGCAGTTCGATGGATCGTATTATTGATCCTCAGGAGACTTGTTGGATTATTTTCCGTTTCAACCCGTGATCCATGACTGGTCCATCAAAGGCTGTGATGTGTGCTATCCTGTCTGGGAAAGTGGACATAAAAGATACCTTGCTGTTATTTGAAAAAGAGTAGCATGTGTGGCGGCAACGGGTTTCCTCTGTGACCAAGTGTCGATAATAACTGTGGGTTTGACATCCAACAACCGTTGATTTTATTATCAATGTGTTCCACATGTGTTGTTAAACAGACAATCTTTATCTTTAGATACCATAGTTTAAAGATCGTAACTATGTTTTGTAAAATTGTTGAATCTGGTGGAATAATAATAACTGTAACAATTTTAACAGTATATTGAACATTGCTGTAATGAAGTGCTTTTCTATATTCTACAGTTATTTATCATGATGATGTTTTTGAGGTGACTAACAATTGAATAATTTGTTAACAAATAGTACCGAACTCAATTTTATTTCCGTGTCAGTTGGGTGGGTGTATTGTTTTCACACCAATATTTACTGGGGTTTTTTCTCATTCAGGAGCTATTGTCGTTACTTCCCAGTATGCAGAAGGGAGAACCTGCATGGGAAGATCTCAAGCAGTTCGGAGCTGGCTGGTGGATCACTAACATCAGCGAACTCAAACGATGCATTGAAAAGGTAATATTTGGTAATACATGTATTTAAATGATGCATTGAAACTTTAAGTAAAATTTGGTGATAGTGAAGCAATGCATAGAAAAAGGCATTAGCTTGAAAATTGTCCATTCACAAAATGTAGTTTGGTTAATCTTATTTTGACAAGTAACTGGTGATGGTTAAAGGATATGAATAAAATAAGTAGTATTTTAATTTTTATTCCATATCTTTTTAGTACTATACGATTTCTCTGGCAAAGTAATTAAACAGATTTAGTGTGCCAAAAGACATGTTATAGAGATGTTGAGATATTGCATCATTGCTTTTTTTTTGCAGGTGGCTAAATCGGCCTTTCAGGCTAAAAAGGATCCTCTGGATTCAGCTATTTTCTATCTGGCTATGAAGAAGAAGATGGTGCTGTGGGGTCTCTATAGGTTAAATATTCTTTCTAACTCAGTCTAGTAGTGCTAATAAATAATTTCTTAACACTAGTCTTTATAGTCAATATGGGAGTGGTATGTAGCTCAGTGCAAGAGCATACACCTCAGGTTCGAGAGGTTGGAGGATCGATCCTATCGGTGGACCCATTGGATTATTACCCATTCCAACCTAGGGAGTGGGATGTAAGGGAGCGGTACGTAGCTCAGATGTAGAATGTCTGCCTATGGCGGGATGGGTCGAGAGATCGATCCTCCACAGCGCAAAACATTTTTATGGGCTATTTTC
>JAULBR010100764.1:0-11216 GCA_032355825.1 Melanodrymia aurantiaca
CCATTATAAAATATGTTGCTAAATATGTAGTTGCTAAATAAGCAGTAGCCAGGTATAATTATCATGTTGTAGTAATACGTGTTTTTTTTAACAACGTACCGGTAGACTGTTTATAAATAAGGGACTGATAAAAAAATAAAATAAATTCACGGGAACGAAAAATTGGTTACGCAAAACAACAATTGCGCGAACCAAACGATCGTCAGCGCAATTTTCGCAGGCCTGTAATAGGTTACTAATTATTTCTGCCCCCTTTTAATTCATATTTATATTTTGTTTTACAGAACAAATCAGATAATGTGGCATATAGAATGGTGTTTTCCACAGGCGGGTGAAAAGTTTACTGACAAACTGTGAGTAAACATTTGTTGTGCAGTAAACTAGTTTTTACAGATTTCTCGATTTAAATAAAATGTTTACCTGATGTTAAATAGAGAAACAACACACTAATAATAAATGATGTGAGAATGTTGTTAGGAAACTACTGAAAATAGTTTGTGTTTAGTTTTATAAGTGAGTTATACTTAAATATGGTAGTCAATAGATGAAGCACATTGGTCATTTTAAATTGAAGATTTTTCAATGCATTTGCATAGATTTCATTTCTATTACTAAATTGTAAGTGGACTTAATAAGGCTGGCTGACTACCTGCTCATAAAGGAAGTATAATTTAGTGTGTATAATGTGTTACGTATAAGTTTATTGTGCACTGTTAATTGATAAATATCTTGTATTATCTACTACCATGTGTCAGAGTTAACTGATTTTTCTCATGCAGTGTAAAAGAATCCATTCCTCTGGAAGACGTGCTACAGAAATACATACACCCTACAAACTCTGATCCTATTAAACGACACAAGCTGCAAAACTATGTCAGTGCTGGAATAGAGTCTTGTAACTTTTATCTGAAGGTGGAGTCTTTGCCTGCAAATATGGTTCGGTAGGTGTTTTTAAAATAACAGTTTGGTAGGACTTACAATGCACATTTATATCAAATGATATATACACATGTATAATGTCGTCGATATTCACATAAAAGATCTTTCACTCTTTGTTGAAAAGTATAGCATACTGTAAAACATGTTTTACAGTATGTGATGTGACACCAGAATTATTGTTCTGTAGACCATGTGTAGTAATAAACATGTACATCTTGCATTCTATAACCAATGATTAAATGGTGAATGATCTATTTGAGTGTGATGTTTGTTTTACAGATATTACAGACTTGATGTACACAAGTCCATCACAGACAATCTTACAGGAAAATATCTGGTTGAATTTCCAAAAATCTTTGTTCTTCTCCTAGACAGTGATAGTGATTACCACGTCATTACAGAAGGTAGGTTGGGTGTTCGCATCAAGTAGTTTGTTTTATTGATTTCTACATAGCATTTATTTCATATTGTTTTTAATTAACGTGCTTATATCCAACTAAGGTTCAAGCATGTCACACAGTCCAGCTGCCTCAACCTCCTGTCCAGGACAGAAGTTAGTGTTAGTTGATAAGTAACAAGGGGTCTTTTATACGCACTATTCCCTCCTGTTGTCAATTCGTGAGCATTATATAATGTTGTCCGTCCAGAAAATGCCAAATCTCATCGTAATGCAAATAAATTTAATTATATCCAAGTACATAGGCCTACTTGTATTGGATCCTAACAACGTGAAACCTAAATATCCAGTAGGTAAAATGTAATTTCCGAAATAGCAAAATGCATTAACCCATTTTTAACTGCATAAAAGTTCTCGTTTTTCCTTGTAGAAGAAGAACAGAATTTATGGAAATCTGCAAGAAGATATAACTTTCACATCAACAAAAAATATTGTGTTAAAAGTGTCGCGTCAGAAGGTTAAGAGAAACAAAAGACACAATTGTCAGTGGACTCGTCAACTGATTTACAAACTGATTTACAAACTGATTGACAAACTTATTTACAAACTGATTGACAAACTTAATGCTGGTTATGATGAACAACAATGAGCAAAGACAAGAATGCAATATATTGTTGTGTATACATATGGTTTGAGTAATCTTGTTCTTACAAGCATTAAATCATTCGACATGTGTTGTGGCATCCCAGCTTTAAATATTCCAAGAGCTTTATGACGTTTGGTCTGTTGAGCGCGGTTGCATCATACTGTGTATTGCCATAGGTAGTGTATTTGAAGGAACAAACATCTTTAAACAGTTGTGCAATTCACACAGCATGCAGCATAGTTGGTCAAATGGTAATTATGAGTAACTGATCACGTTTAATCACCAGTCTGCCATTGATTTGTCATTATGAGTAACTGATCAGGTTTAAAATCACCAGTCTGTCAGTGATTTGCTGTATCTTTTTTATTGTTCTACACAAATACTGTTTTATATGATTCTAAATTTATGTAATTAAACTCCTATTGATGTTTGTTTTTGTCTCCTTTTACTCTATTCTAATGTAAAGTTAAATAATAACGACTAAATTCACTGTTGGCTAATACCATATATTGTAAAATAAATAACTTTTTTGGTAAGCTAGACATGGCTCCAAAAATCAAATATTACAATATGTTTCATATTCAGTAGTTTGACACAAGACAATAATCAATACAAAATAACAATTGAAAAGTCCTCTGTTTTGACAAGATTGTGGGAAGTGTGTTATTTTGGTCTGTGTATTGCCGTTTGATCTTTGTAATTAGAATTGTATGCATTAATTTTGTCATAGGATTTCATCATCACTGGTTATATCGGACGAAGCTTGTGGTTTTGGTGAGCAGTGTTCAAAAGTCACACTATTATCATTGGGTGTGTCCACGTGTCTGTTAGGTGCAAATTGTGCTCCAGTTATGATTTTCTGGGAGTCTGGTTCACTGTTTGTCAATATATGGCTTTGTGGGGACTGTGATGTTTCCACATCAGGTGAACAATCTGTTATTGCTTTATCCTTGTCTGGATACGCCATGTGTTGTGCTTCTTGTACTCCATTGCTATGCCAGTGGTGTTGAAATCTTGGACCAGATTCTTTCAATTGATTGTCTGGCTGAAATAATAATTATAAGAATTAGCATTTGTCTTTTAAGTATAAACACATACTTTAAAGCATGATTTTAGGTTTAATTGGTCATATTTTTGCCAATATTACACTTCTTAGGTACAGCAATATGACTAATTTTATCTATATAGATATACTTAAAAATAATCATCTTTGAAATCCAAACAAGGAAGGTATTAACATAGCCAAATGTGTATCTGCATAAGGCAGAGTCAGAGGGACATTACGACAGTCTAATCCCAAATGGAAATGATCAATTCTATAAACAAATACTGATATTAAGAAATTTCTACCTTTACTTAAAAAGACCTACTTAATTAATACTGAATATTAAACCATTTGTCGTATGTATATAATATAGTACCGGTAGCAGTACTTCTATTTACAAATCGGCATTTTATATACTAAATTATTTAGACTAATTGACAAATCCTTATAACTAAAGATCATGCCGAATTATCACAATACATTCTGCATATATTTCTTCTCTTGTTGATTGTGTCTTGTAGCGAGACGGTGATACATATACTAGTAAATCATACTCAACTGTCAAATTGATAGATAATTATTTTGGATAAAACTACTAAAATAAAAATAATCCTTACATGAAACGTGTTGATATTTCGCTCTGTGTTATTCATGAGGACACTTTCATCAAGTGGTTTCAACATGGAACCATCATTTGACATCTGATCACATGATTGTCCTGATTTCAATGAATTTGCCATCTGAAAAAAATGTCAGTTTTGATCATTAACATACCAAATAATATAACCAAAGCAACAATTGTTTCAATATACTTACTCACACTACCTCCAAAAAGATATGAAAATATGAGGCCAAAAGGCCTACTAATGCAATTTGTTTAAATAATCTCGTGAAAATGCTGTTAATATATTTTAATGTGTGCTCTTGAAAGTATCAACTTGATACTTTTCACACCATGAAATAGAATTAATAAGAGTACTCATATCCTCTACATGGTTATCAATATCTGGATATGGATATGGCTATCTGCAGTACTAGTAGTTGATCAGTAATAGCAAGTGCTAGCTATTGGAGTAAAATCAAAGCTCTAAGATGATTTCTCAAAGAAACCATCTGTTATTTCCTGAATCGTGGAAGTGATGTGAGTAGAACATATAGTTCAGCACAAGTGTCCACTTAGGGAGTGTGAGGTGGAAGGATCAATCCTCCTCAGTGGACTCAGGTTATTCCCCATTCCAACCTGTGGTGAGTGTTATCCTGTCTGGGAAAATGCACATAAAGATCCTATCTTGCTAATTGGCAATGTGGCAGCAGCGGGTTTCTTCACACTGTCTTGACAAAAATGTTTGAAATCTAATAGTAAATTAATCTATCTGTTCCAGTCGTTGTTAAACAAACCAACGTCATATTGATGTACCGGGTATTGTTTTTGTGTGTTCGAGATGTTTTGGATGTCTAACGCATGTTTATATCAACATTGTCACAGAGGAAACCTGCTTCCGCCACATAAGAGTCGTATTGTGTTGGTAAAAACTGGTGTCTGGATCAAGTCTGCCAATGTTACCCCTCTTGGCCAATGCTGTATCCTTGCTTCGTCATACAAAAGACACGACTGCATAATGGATTAATGGCATGGATATTACCTTCATTTGACTATTTTTACTTACCAGTTTTTGAAAACGGTCCACAAATTGAACGCCATAGAAAACTGTTGTTTGAGGGTTAAGGTGAACAAATAACGCCACTGAATTGTCACAATTACCGGTTCTGATGTGAATTGTCACAGTTACGGTTCTGATTATTCACAACTACTCCAACATGCAGATCTCGGATACAGTATACATTCAACAAAAACTTTGTCTTCTGCTACATCTGTTTTGTGTAAAACGGCAATATTTAATACAGTGTACATTGCTTAAAATGGTAATTAACGTCATATTGCCCTGAAGTTTGTTATTACGTTATTGAATGTGGTAATGATAAACTAGTATTATTTTAAAATTTATTTGGTAAAATCTAAACCAAACGAAATTGTGTATAATATAATTATATATATTTATAAATTTCCCAAAACATTTTGCATAACCCATTACAAAATTATTTGCTATAGGCCATATATATATAATATATACATGTATGGGACCCCGGGTAAGCACCCTCTATCCAATACAATATCCATCTAGTCCCTTGTTCGTCAGACGATACAAAACCTATATAATAAATTTTGATAAAAACAACACTACTTCGCCATCTTTGAAGGTTCGCGGGCCCATTGATTCGAGTTACACGCAACAAAAACAATATTGAAAGAACAAAGTAATCGATAAATATTTTATTTCCAAAAAAAAGGAAAAGTCCCGAAAGGAGGGATATTACGATATAGATACTAAATAAGCCTAAAAAAAGATTCAGTATAAACAAATTTTGCTTGAGTATCAAAGCTAGTCGTTCTATAATCGTTTTTGTCAGATTTGACATTTCTACCTATAACCCCTATACTGAAAATGAACTTTCCCACAAAAACCGTTGCCACGTCACAGGAAGTAATGTCTGGCGCTAGAATAGAAAACAAACTTGTAACTCTTTTGAATAGTTATTTTAGGAATACGTGCATGTTTAATCTGCATTCGAGAAATTATTTGGTTGACGAAAAATGACCAAAGACGTCATATTCCGGTATGAAATGTTTAACGACATTTGGAATTTAGGCCAAGTCAAAAAATTTAAAAAGGAAGATGGCGATCGTGTGGATTTTTAACCTTTAGATTACTGAATTCTTTTGAAAGATATTTGGTAACAGACGACAGTGCTTTAGAATTCAAGTCATTTTTTTCTACAAAATTGAAACATGCATTTAAAGGCGGATGGTCATTCAGGCAAGTGCAAATTGAAAAGTTACGTAATAATTTCCCATACGCATTCCATTTTGCGTTTTAAACAATTTCCGTAGGCCTGTAGACGGAACTCATTTGGAGGCCTGGGCCTATACACTCCAACGGGATCTTTGGCGTGAAGTCGTAGGTGGGGTGGGGGAGGGGGGAAATGTTTGGGAGTTTATTTGAACGAATAATAGTTTAATCCTAGCCGCATCTATAGTCTTGTAGGCCATAACAAAATATCAATTTTGAAGCTTCCATCATCAATGTTTATAAAAATTACTCTTGTTGCTATACTTCGTAAAATATATAGCCGATTCCTCTGGAATGAAAATTTAACTGACGGCTATAATATTATATCTAAACGGGTGACCCCCAACCCTTGGATCCGCCTCTGATATCATAATACGCCCTACTAATAATCAATTTAATAAATTTGGTGTATTTCCTTATTTTAAACCTACGTAGGCAATACTGCAATCGACCGATCCCTATGATAAAAGAAAAAGTAAAAAACATTACCAAAACATAATTAATTTAGCAAGTTAAATTAAAATCAATGATTGATAATGTTGATATAATTTTCCCACATGCAAGACATGTTGATTGTAATTATTCTTTAAACCACGGTTTATAAGTCAAAGTGATGATTTTTAGATTACAATATATTAGTTTAAAATTATGGCTTTGTTGAGCTTGTTGTTGTAAACACCCCAGATATCATTTCCTTTGACAGTCAGTTTAGTTTACGTGTTGAAAATTAATTTATTACATGCTATAGTATAGGCCTGTATACCTATTTATGGCATAACTTACTAACACTACATTAAGAAAACGTCATGTGCACGATGTTGACTGACACTATCTTGTGTTCATTGTACACTATGTACAATGGTCGAGAGAGGGAGAAAGTATCATCAGTGCTAGTTGTGTAGCACTGCATTATGCAAGGATGGTGGTACTACTGGAAATAATCCAAATGGGGAAATGTCCACGGCATCATTTGGACACTAGTGAGTTAGATTCCAAACAATGGAGCACGATTAATCACATCTCAACCTGGTGGACCTAGCCGGATTGATCCTACATCATGTCACCCTAGTGAAGGCTCCAGTAGTGAGTTAGAACACTGGTGCCAACCCATACATCAATTAGACAGGGTTGACCACACGCCATCTCATCTCAACGGTCAACGATGGCTCTATTAGTTGGTTAAGCCTCCTAAGTTAATGCAGTAAGGTTGATCCCACGCTATCTAAGATGTCACTCAATCGGTGGCTCTAAACGTCATTTAGTGATATTCAGTTAGGACTGTTATGTTAACGAATTATTATAGATACTTGATGCCATGTTACTCAGATGGAGGCTCTGATAGTAAGTTTGGAGCCATACTAATGAAGATGCCACTTCCTACAAAAAGTGAATGAATCTAGTTTAAAAACTTTCAAAACAAGGATATGACTTGAATTTTCCCTTTCTCCTCATCTGGACATCAGGGAATAGGATCCTGGCTGCTCGATTACACTGCACACCCCAGTGGTTAATATCCGGGTCTTTAATCCTAGAAGCCAAAACCTCCAACAGCTGGTCACGACACACCGCCGATTCCATGTCTCCTGTCCAGTAAATTGTTTCTACAACGAACACAACGTGACAAACGTAAAATAGCTGACCAATCAGATATCCATGGCAGCAATTTCCATCTATTACAAACCCTCCTTTCAAGTAACGCGTAAAAATAACATTGAATAGCTAACATGTAAGTTGCTTTTTCTTATCCCACTTAGTATATATTATTATAAGCTAGATATAAATAACTAGTGTCATAGAAGTAAATTACCTGCCAAAATTAAATTTGTATAATCCTATAAAAACGACATTAGAATCCTACGAATACGATGTTTATAATCATAGAAGAGTTAGTTAGTTATAACCTATTTACGTGCTTATAACCAATTAAGTTCAAGCACGTCTGTCGTGGTCACAAAGTCCAGCTGCCTGTTAATATGAGAGGAAACCCGCTACTCAAAATTGGTAAGTACCAAGGGATCTTTAATATGCACTTTTTCACAGACAGGTTAGCACATACCACAGCCTTTGTTAAACCAGCTGTGGATACTGGTCGGTATAAGTGGTATTACACCTACCCACTGAGCATGGCAGAGCACACACTCTGGGTTGGAGTCGGAAAGTGAGATCCACCCGCGGAATTCGAACACCGTACCTACCAGCCACGGAGGCCGGTATCGTAGAAGAATGATGTTTACAATCTTATACGAACGTTTAAATCCTACAAGAGCGATGTTTACAATCATGCAAGACAGACGTTTATAATACTGCAAGAACGACAGTTACAATTCCAAAACAATAATGCGAAATCCTAACTTGTCAATACTTATGTCGTTTAGATTTTGAAAACAAAATATTTTAAGACGCAAACTTTCGAAGAAAACAAACATTTATTGATTTCCTATACTCACTACCATGATTACATTCAAGTTATTTCTATTGAATTTGACTAGAAAACGACTATACCTGGCAGGTAACGGATGATCAGGTCAAGGTCATGAGACATGTCTCGAAGTGGTTGATAGCCGATTGTTTCTGTATCACTGCTGTCTTCGTGTGCTTGGCTTTGCTGTTCAACATATTGCAAACCAAAGAAATAGGTTCAAAACAGATTAAGGTAAATTGCCAGTAGAATCATAATGATACTTTCTTTTTGAAACCTTTGCACATGCACGCACGTATAGTATCTCTCGTACTCATACAAACGCCATTCACTAGGTAAGATATTAACACACCGGTAGTCGGGCGGTGGAGGACTAAACCTTGCAGTCCACATTGTTTTGTTGTGGTTGTTGCAATTTTGAATGGTACTGGTTGAGAATATTGACTGAGGAGTGCAAACTTCGCACCATTGAGCATTTTGAATTACTCAAGATGGTGTCCATGATGGCTGCCAAAACATTAAACGGGCAATATAGATCTATGATACTACATCATCTAGAACTCATCATTTTATGCATATGATATAACTGGGATTTATGGGTACATTGTTCCTTTTTAACTACCACTAGAAAGTAAAGAAATTATGTCATAATTTAAATCCAATATAGCAGCCATTACATGGAACATTTGACAATTCTTCGACTTTTACTCCATCTAGAGCAAACGGTTTAATGTCAATAACATATTTTTCTAATAGGGACCTTATACATCATACTTAAAATTAAAGGTGGCCAACAAATTAGAAATACACAAAACATTCATTTCTGTTTCGATTATGAGGTGTTAAAAAATCAAGTAGGCCTATTTTATACCAGTCAGAAATTTGGGCTACCGAACTACAAAGCTTATTGACGTACCGCCCGACTAATCTGTCATACCCTTGTACCGCGGTCCAGGTAAAGATAATCATAGAGTGGATAGGCCTTACGTAAGTAAATGTACATAATGCAGTCACCATTGGCCAAGAACAGATGTATACGAAGCAAACTGTCCAGATGGTTACTATGAGTATGATCGAACACATCAAAGTTCAGTCAGCAGCATTTGGTTAGTAAGAAGATGACGCATCTACGTGACTTTCATTAGTAACAATTTCATGCGGAATGAGGCCAACACACTTTGAAATCATGCGACTGATTCGGTGCAAATATCTATATATCCACAATGCTGTTTGACCGAGTTCTGTGTTCCAGAGAGCTGCTGCCATAATGAACGTTTTCTGTAGCCGTCGTGAAACAGACACTACCAACAACCGATGCACTAAGCAACTGTCGTACACAATGAAAACAGTTCTAGAGTGAGCGTGACAAGTTTGAACGATTCATTGGTAGTACACACGTGTGTACATTCTTAGGTCACCGGTTATTGGTTGGTGTATTTTTCAAATCGAATACTTTGATGTTGAACAGCAATGGATATATAGTTTTGATTATGACCAATTATTTGTTGGTATAGGCATACTATACGCCTACACGTAATGTCAATTCTACGTTGAGAAAGGTTGATAACATCCTGTGATCAAATATCCCCAAAACAACTGGGGATTTAAAAAAGACCTAATTATCAATCTCTGGTTGTGAATTGTGGCCAAAAGCTCCATTATGATAGCAATGTTGCTATTGCAGACTACTTACTCTATATAGTGCATACTACAAAGTAACCAAGACATTTTTATTTGCGGACTATTTCGCAAACCAGAGTGGAATTATTTGGATTTGTTTCATGTAGACCTGCCAATTTTTTTTTTGAAACAGACCTGTAAGGAATGTTTAACGACACCAAAGTCATCGGCTATTAGGATTCAAATATGGTACTTACAACAACAAAAAACATTTCATATTCATAATGGGCATATTATGTGCACTTTCCAATAGACGGGACAACACGAAGCCAAGGTACGGGTTTCACCCATTAAAGGATACTTTTTGTATTTGCCCTTCCTCTGCGCTAAGCTTGCTGGGAATACTTCTCTGACGGCTTTGTTGCAGGCAGGACCCCATTGGAGGACATCTTCCTGTTTCAGAACCACTCTGACTTTCTGCAGGAGTATATCACGTGATACGTTACCTCTTTGAGACGTTTGTACAAGGTCTACAAATCAAGACATAATATATTCGATATACGGTAATTTATACATGAGTCCCCTTTTAAAATAATGTTTTAACACTAATGAGGGCCAGCAGGATATAATTCTAAACGTTTTTAACGTTTAATCATAATCATTACATCCAAACGACAAATCCGTTGTTCTCTTATTATTGAAAGATCCATACAAGATCATATTGGCCAGCTGTCTTTTCTCATTGTTAGTGACAAAGTTTGTTTCATATGCATACTTATGTATAGACAAACAAATCGGTCGACTGACATGTCACAGTGGGACAGAATTAGTGTCCATGGGGTTGGATAACCATCAAGTTACATTCTTTAAGTTTCAAAATTTGTAGATATCTTTACTATTTATTTTGTTCATATTGATATGAAATCACAGTGTAGCCAAAATCCTTACACGTGTATGTTGAGCTAAAGCTATAATTGTTGCCAAAATCATATCTGCATAATAAAATTAAAAAGTATTTTTTTAAAGCACAAATTCTCTTTACTATGCATGCATGGTTCACTAGACAACACTGGGTATGAATTATTCTCGGTAGTGGGTAGTTAGTTATAACTTATTTACGTGCGTATATCCAATTAAGGTTCAATCACGTCTGTCGTGGTCACACAGTCCAACCGCCTCGGTATGAGAGAGGAAACCCGCTACTCCAAATTGATAAGTAGCAAGGTATCTTTCATATGTAC
>JAULBR010100775.1:0-11214 GCA_032355825.1 Melanodrymia aurantiaca
TACTTTACTGACGTTCAATAACCGCTGGTTTATAATCGATGTGTTTCTAGTGGCGTCGTTAAATAAAACAAACTTTACTTTTACTTTACTGACGTTCAATAACCGCTGGTTTATAATCGATGTGTTTCTAGTGGCGTCGTTAAATAAAACAAACTTTAATTTACTTTACTGATGTTCAATAACCGCTGGTTTATAAACCGATGTGTTTCTAGTGGCGTCGTTAAATAAAACAAACTATACTTTACTTTACTGACGTTCAATAACCGCTGGTTTATAATCGATGTGTTTCTAGTGGCGCCGTTAAATATAACAAACTTTACTTTCGTTAAATAAAACAAACTTTACTGTACTTTACTGATGTTCAATAACCGCTGGTTTATAATCGATGTGTTTCTAGTGGCGTCATTAAATAAAACAAACTTTACTTTACTTTACTGACATTCAATAACCGCTGGTTTATAATCGATGTGTTTCTAGTGTCGTCGTTAAATAAAACAAACTTTACTTTACTTTACTGACATTCAATAACCGCTGGTTTATAAACCGATGTGTTTCTAGTGGCGTCGTTAAATAAAACAAACTGCAGGACGTCATAGTTAGAGTGACGTCATAGCCTGACGTCGTTAAATAAAACAAACTTTACTTTACTTTACTGACGTCCAATAACCGCTGATTTATAATCGATGTGTTTCTATTGTCATCCCTAAATAAAACAAACTGCAGGACGTCATAGTTAGCGTGATGTCATGGGTGACGTCGTTAAATAAAACAAACTTTACTGACGTTCAATAACCGCTGGTTTATAAACCGATGTGTTTCTAGTGGCGTCGTTAAATAAAACAAACTGCAGGACGTCATAATTAGCGTTACGTCATAGCGTGACATCGTTAAATAAAACAAACTTTACTTTACTGACATTCAATAACCACTGGTTTATAATCGATGTGTTTCTATTGTCGTCACTAAATAAAACAAACTGCAGGACGTCATAGTTAGCGTGACGTCATAGTTAGCGTGACGTCATAGCGTGACGTCGTTAAATAAAACAAACTTTACTTTACTTTACTGACATTCAATAACCGCTGGTTTATAATCGATGTGTTTCTATTGTCGTCCCTAAATATAACAAACTGCAGGACGTCATAGTTAGCATTACGTCATAGCGTGACGTCGTTAAATAAAACAAACTTTACTTTACTTTACTATGTGCAGGCTGATCAAGGATGCGATGGAATGCATATCTGAGAATACAGCGACCTGCTCCAACCAATACGAACTGATCGCAGAACATAACCTCGAAATGGCCGTCAAGAAAAGAGGTGTACACATCCGGTGCGATGGCGTCAGTGCCGACTCATGTCTCCAGTCGTACAGGGCCAGAGCCTACGAACTGATTGCGTACGACGACATTCTCGAAACGGAACAGAGAACTGCGATCTGTGCCGACATCAAGCAGAAATTTGACTGCCTGGGAACCAAGTTGGGGGACACGTCGATTCTACAGACCTATTCATCTGTGATCAAAACCCTACTGTCATCCGTGAACAAGGTTCTCCTAGAATGGTGTCCGACTAGTAAGTGTCAGTTATATGAACTAGCTATCACACGTTCCATTATTTCCCGTTCCAACCAGTGATTCACGATGTAATTTCCGTGATCGAATCCCTAGTGTCATCCACGAACAAGGTTCTCCGACAATGGTGTCCAATTAGTAAGGGCCGATTTCTCGTCACCGATTTAAACCTGATCGCAGTTTTAAACTCTGATTAAACAAGGCTAAACAGCTGGTTTTAACCGACCGTCAGGTTTAAACCGGTGTAAAAGTCCACCGGGAATGCAAATCGGATTTTTATCCTATCATATAACGAACAATTCGATAAATAAATAAAAATTTAATCCGGCGATCAGGTTAAACCGGTGACGAGAAAGACAGAAATCAATAAGAAATCGTCAACAGAAAAACATTGCTCATAACCAATGAACTAGGTCAAGAAAAATAGGTGTTTAGGGTAACCCTCCCTACCCTAATTTTAGCCCCCTGCTCTAAACATTTTATTGCTAAAGTTGAAAATTGGTTTTATTATGTATTTAAAGCAAATTTTGGCTCCAGTTTTCTATTATTTTGAGGGAATAAAAAATTTCGGTAAAAAAAAGAGGAAATAGGCCTTCCTACCTTAAAATATTGACATGTTAGCCAAAACACACCTATTGTTTTGTTGAGCCATAACAAAGTTTGGGCTTATGTGGTGTACATGATAGAGCATCATGAAGCTGTGAATTCTTACCCTTCTTAACACACTCAGTAATGGTTGTGCTAGAAATCTTGGTCTGACCACGCTGGGGAACAGCTAACAACTCATCCCAGATCTTCGTAACTTCTTTCAAACATGGCGTTATTTCCTGGTAATCAATTTTCTTACGCTGTTGTTCCATTTCGTCCTGGCGAGCTGAAAAATATCACACATTAAACAGTTTAGTGAGATATAAATTAAAAATAATTGTTCATTGGATATGCTAACTTTTCCTTATAAATTTGACCAAACTATACATGAAGAAAACAACAACATACTTATTGCATGGTGATTGATGATCATAACTTATAATGTAAATGACCAATCACTGATTATAATTGATCATTGGAATACCACTATTCAAGAGTAACATACATGTAGTTAGGATATTCACCTAATTACATGTTTATTATTCAGTAACAGCCATCCATTTATATGCACAATGTGATATGCACAATGTGATAGTCTATGTACAATGAGACTATACAATTTACATCCAGGGTGGAATATACCAGATAATTAAGTTAGAGATGCATCCAACTTTTAATAGCACATTTAATGTTACCTGGTTTGTGATTGGCAATATATGTGACGTGCCATGACATTTTGGGTCCAAATGCGGCATTACGTCATAATGAAAAATGTGCTGCAAAGTTTGACGTCATAATCGTGGTTTAACATTTTTTACGCTTTTTAAGAAGTAGGGACCTCTGATAAACCTTCATAGTTCTTAAAATAAAAGAGATAATGCCCTATGATTTCACAAATACGTTTGGGTGATACATATGTAGCAAAATATTACAAAAATCTCATTTGGACCCAAAATATCATGGTGTGTCACATATGTTAAACCGGGTTAGTCTTTATATAATTCAGTAAATCTGACCAGTAAATGCATGTAATTTTAGAAAGTACACTCTTGCCTAAAACATGTCTGGGGTACCTGCAAAACTTAGTCAGTGATTTTGTGTGGAAACGGAACTCACATATAAACATTATTATCTCTGAAATGAACAAACTAATATTATACGTGGTGTGTTGTAGTACTTGTATTTATACTGCCTAGTTTGGTTGAACAGTATCTCAATAGCAGTTTTAACCACAGACATTGACATTGTCTGCTATAGGATTTTATTTGGTATAATGCACCCTTTGAACAAGACATCAATGTAGTTTAAATATTCTTAATTCCAACACCTTCCACAGACCAAAGCAGGCATTTACCTATATGATATTTCCTAATGATGTTTGAAAGAATTAGGACCAGAGCTTGCGAGAACTATCACCTGTACTTGCAAACACTAACACCGGAGCTTGTGACAACTGACACATCTGCCGTACGTTTCTTAGCGCGGGCGTTAGGCGAACGTTTTGACGCTTGGTCTATTACCCGTAAAGTAGAGCGCTAACATACCGCTTTTTAGACCAAGCGGCAAAACGTTCACCAAACGCCCACGTTAAGAAACGCATGGCTGTTGGCGATAAGTAATGCTGTAGCTTGCGAAAAGTAATAGTATAGCTTGCGAGAACTGTAGCTTGCGAGAACTCACAAATTTGATTACGAAAACTTATATCAGAGCTTCATAGAACTTACAAAAACTATTAACTAGAAATGTGTATACATGTACTGTAATTTTCTGTGTATTACCCACTACTGCATATAATTTGCAACTATAGCCTGTTTATTTAACAATGTGGTGTTTTTGTAGGTAATTTTAGTTCAGTTCAACACAAAGGCTAAAAGGATATTTTTTTTTTTAAATGTATTATTATTATTAAATTCACAGAATATTTGCAGCTAGACGGCAATAAACAGGAAATCTTGATACATGAACACATATTAATTAAACAAAACACTCAAATAGGATTCATTATCATAAAGTAGGTAAATAAAGGATACTCCCCGAGTGTTATTTAATCACACATTATCAGTAGTAGTTTACAAAAGTATCAAATCCGAGGTTTGCCGAGTATTTTTAGACTTTTGTCAACAAGTGCTGATAAATTATGATATCAGAAGACATGAGGCGGGTATTCATTTTATTATTAATTATCAATCCTTTTAATTGGGATAATTATTAACAAAAATTAAATGAAAATTAACGCTTGCAATGTTTGGCTCAAACGCGTGCTGTCATAACAGTTGTGACAATGGTATGACATCATGTTTAGAACTGCTAGGTTTCTTGGTGACGTGCTCAAAAAAGTCTCTGATATCACAAATTATAATGCCAGCAATATCACCTCCGCCAAAGCCTCTAATGGAATGTAAATAGAGGATAATCCCTGTGCATCTTGCGATATCATAATTTATCAGTGCAAGTTGGTAAAAGTATAATATCTGTTGCTTAACGAGGATTTTTATACTTTTATCATTCATTTATATCATTCTGTCTATTTGCGATTATTAATAGGAATTAAAACAAAAACAAACATTTACAATGTTTTGTTTAAAAATGTGATAGTCTTGCCACTTTGTGAAGTTACCCTATTTATTATATGTCATGATAAAAAAATTGTTGACCAATCAAGATTACAAAGAAGTGATATCTCTGGAGATATCAGTTGCTGATATCATGAATTATTACGGAAGTCATATCTTTGGTGAAACCATTACTAGATGGCAATAAAATGTACCGGTATTACATAAATTATGATATCTGCATTGCATGCATACTCCAGCTTTGGTGGTGTAGGTGTGAACACATTATTAGGTTTCAGGTGGTAGGTACCAGTCTAAAGTCTAAAAGTATACCCCACTTCAAAGTATACTAGACTATACCTGGATATACATTTTTTGTACTTTGAAGAGGGGTATATATTCAGTCCTTAGACCAACATTGCAACATATTGTAAGTGATTTTAATTATCCTATAATACAACATAATTATTGTAAGTGATTTTAATTATTCCACATCACAACATAATTATTGTAAGTGATTGTAATTATCCCACATAACAACATAATTATTGTAAGTGATTTTAATTATCCTCTATTACTACATAGCGTAAATGATAACACATTATCTACAGGTTCGTGAAAACACACAATACTAATTCTAACAATGAGATGATACCATGACAACATATTATGGGAAGTGGTATAAAACAAACGTGAACAATGATCCTACCATAAAAAATCCTAAAAACAGATGGGAAGTGACTGTACATAGGCAATGTATACATGTATGTAAGGGTGATCGAAACATGAAGGAGAGGAACTTTTGACTAGATACGCAAAATGATCATACCGTAATATGCACATCGTTTTATAACACACTCAAAGTCATCCTTATAAGATGACCGAGTGAATTGTATGACATGTTAAAACTGATACTGAAACATAATAGAGAGGCTTCAATCACAATGTCTTAAAATTGATACACATAGAATGTGATAGGATTCAATCACATGTTGATCTTTACAACATGATTTATCATAATATGATTGATGAGATTCGATTACAATATATGCTGAAACAGATCGTCGCCATACTAATTATGATAAATGGGATTCTATCACAATATATTCAAACTGATCTTCATAATACAATTGCGTGGATTCTATTAGGAATCATTCTATTACAAAATGTTGATACTGATCTTTATAACTTGATTAAGGTGTTTTTATCGCATGATTCTGAAAGAATTCTGTGATAATACCGGCAAGTTGAATATGATCCAAACATGAATAATGGGATTCTGTCGTATTGGAATGTGACTTTAGTTGGATGTTTGTTAATCATCAGCTAATGGTTGTCAATTGAACAGCGATATCAACAGATGGTCTCGGAAGAATCTGCAGCTACTGCATTAACATAAGACTATTCTTTTTCTATTAGCAGCAAGGGATCTTTTATAAGCACTTTCCCACAGGGGATATACTAGTTGTGGATCACCAACTTGAATGTGAAAACAACCCAACTGTTCTAACAGGTAACTAATGCTACACATATAAACATGATTCTAACATTCATCACAGTTGATTACTATTCAACTAACAAAATAACATATATTAATACACATTTTAAAGAACATTCTAAAACACAAAAATACTGTCAAAATGAAGTTAGGTTTTACCAAAGCAAAGCAGTTGTATCCTACATGTACATTACTAATCTGCAACCAAAAAGTAGTAGTCGTATTGTAAAGTAACTGTGTGAACACACGGAGACACCAAGCCTAATAAAAGATAGAGAGAGTATGCTTACCTCGGAACACCACGACAGAGCGTGATCCATATAGTATGAAATAGCCTAGCATGAAGCAAAGTATGCACTTTAGTACGATTGCAGTTTATACTTGTCAGCTTGAAGCCAGCAAACATTGACATATCTTCTACTGACCACCCAATATAGAACTTACATGTAATAGACATACAGCTACATGAGATGTAAATGTAGAATTTACATGTAACGGACATACCTGTATATAATTTTATAGAATTTAACAGACATGTACATCACATTAACAGAAGTATATGACTTATAAACAATCCTATGCAGGACTGAAGTTATTTATATTTCCTTCCATGCCAGATTTAGGCTATTTGGTTTCCTTTGGTGTTAGAATGAGGTTATTTAAATTTCGTTCTGTGCTGGTCTGAGGTTATTCATATTTCGTTATGTTGGACTGAAGTTATTCATATTTCGTTCTGTGCTGGTCGGAGGTTATTCATATTTCGGTATGTTGAACTGAGGTTATTTAAATTACTTTTGCAATTGATTGAGTTTATATAAATTGACTTCTGATTGAGGTCATTTAAATTACCTTCTGCGCTGGACTGATATTATTTAAATCAGGTTCTGTGCTAGACTAAGGTAAATTAAAATTGCTCATGTGCTTCATTGAGGTTATTTAAATTTCCCTCTTCGAGTGCTGGACTGATATTATTTAAACTTCCTTCTGTGCTGTACTAAGGGTATTTAAATTTTCTAAATGAAAACATTAAAATCAATTGGATAAATACACAAATACAATGAACGGATTATGACACAATGTAATATACTAACAATTTAATCTTTAAACACAAAGTCAAATAATTACATACTTAATTTCTATAAATAATTATGGACAATAAATGTCACATTGTACACTGTATCAAACTTTGAGTGTCATCAATTAAAGTATTTAATACATACCCTGATTGAAACTACCTGGAAAGGTGTATCCAAACATACATATATTACGAACAGAGCCACAATGAAAATAACAGAATACTAAAGTTTGATTTCATGTGTATGTGTTATTTGGTAACTACAATTCCTGTTTGTTCGTGTACATGTATAATGTATAATGTATAATGTACTGTACTCTTGTATAAAATGTATGCCCAAGTCTGCCAATTATCAGCTTACTGAGATTAGCATTAAGATTACACTAATATCATTTGAGGTATTAACCAAACCACCCTAGTATTAAAAACACTGCTCAACGTTTCAATAATTAATATGCTGATGATGTGAATGCTTTATTAGGCACATGAACCTGTAAATTTGATTAAACTCTTGATGATGTACATGTAACTTCAAGCTTTATGAGACACAAGATGGTACGTATGTTTCATTAAACTGTTGATGAGAATTTACAAAGCAAAACCGAAAGCCCCGTCACCAAATATTGAATTGACTATAATTTATGCATGATCCTATCAAATTGTTTTCACGTTTATCTTGGGATTAACATGACATATCTTAGAATAGTAAGATTAGACATTTTTTTCAAACATAGGTATTTTTTAAAAGCAAATTCTAAACGGTTATTTATGAAAACTTGTAATAATTTGTGTTACAGATTACTTGATTACTGCTACAAGAACAGTTCAACTACATGTACCTATGAGGTGTAGTAATAAATCAAAATTCTCTGGCTTTGAAGAATGTAAAAACTGCTAATTATGATAAAAATATTGCACTTCTATAAAAAAAAAAAAAAAGTCATAGACTTATGCACACGCTGTTAGTAATCTACGCAATAATTGAAAGCATACATGTATATACACCAGCACAAAGTTAAGCACAAACAATATTTCTGTTGTAACATTCAGTGAATCTTAAGACTATCAGTACAAGTACCGGTACATGTATTGTATAGGTAAAATTGTACATGTTGATAAACACACAATTCTAGACAATTTCACAAATACATGTAATTCTAAATGGTAATGAATAATGACTTTATAAATTTTACACTATGTTAAAAAAAAATTTGAATTCCATAATATTTTCATTATTTCAATAGGAATAATTTTTATTGTTGTTTTTGATAGATCATAATCTATAATCGGAATAATTTTATCATGTGATTTTTCTATCAGTTCAAGATCGTGGGATGATTTTAGTTAAAGTGATTTTGAAATCAATTAATTGGTTCACGTGAAAAAGACACCAATTTCTTTTCTCGTACATTGTGAGTAACATTTTCTTACTAAATTTGTTTTTTTATCGACTGCTGGGATGTTCAATGCTACCTACACCAACAATAAATCAGTCTTAATCGCAGATTGTTCTCTGAATGGGAGCAGCTTAATTAACTTTTACTCTGGTGTACACATGCATTTCAGCCCTTCACCATGACATATAGAAATATATTCTACAGAGCAGACTAGTTATACCTTGAGTAGAGGGAACAGCTGAAAAATTAGTATGCAGAACTCAATAGAAAAAAACCTAATGAAGGCATTCAAATTATGGACATAGTGTGCACTAGCATGAATATAAAATAAAAAAGGAGTAAGCTGTATACTTTATGATTCTAACTATTGATTAATGCAAAGTATTGATAATATACTAATCAGTTCTTACAAGATGTTTGTATTGATGTTGAATTACCTGCTAATAACTAAACTTTAAAACAATATAAATTTTTTTTAAAATGAATATCGTTTTTAAACCATCACCTTAAATTACTGTAGGGCTTAAGTACATGCAGCCTTATTATTACCTACATTCTGCATATATACTTATCATATGAAACCTTGAATGTTAGCTATGAATACTATTAAGTAATATAGTTAATTATTACATTAAATAGCAAATACTTTTCAGAGATCTTGGAAGTTATCTATAGATTACACAAATTATACATCAGCTCTAAGATGTACTACCTAATACATGTATACATATGTATTGAGATATGAATTTAAGTTGACATTAATTTCATTGTCTCCATATAAGTATTGACATTACTCATGACAGTTTCGGAGAAAAACAGAATCTTAAGTTTAAAATCTTTAGTGCATGAAATTTCAGACACTGTCAGTGTTTAAAGGCAATCTGTCAGCAGACATGGCACCTCAGGCCATGTTACGCAAATGCCATTATGTCAATAAAACCAAAAAACACTGATCATTTGTTATGTAGATTATGCTAAGCACACAAGGCCCACCATATTTCTCCAAAACAGAAACATGTTCGATATTTCGATTAGTTAACAATGGACGTCTGAATAGAGTGCCACAAAGTGAATGACAACCTGATAAACAAGACAAGTAGAGCTGTCAAACTGTCACGTTACTTGATCACAATTTTGACTATGGTGAGCGATCATCTTTTTTTAAAGCAGCCGTGTCGAAACCACTCAGAATTGTTGTTAAAACCACTTAGCAGTGTGGTGTCAAAACTATGTAGCACTGGTATTAAAACCCAGCACATGTGAAAAATCACATAACCGCAAGTTTCACTTATAATAGAAATACCTTGTAGACTGTGATTTTCACGTTCCATTCTAATAAGCAGGAGAGTTTCTAAAATTGCTTTCTTCCAGAGACATCGAAGTTGAAATGGTGTCAGTTTTTCTTTTGGCCTAGGTGTATCAGCATCTGTGTTTTCTGTTCATCGAATAGTAAAAATAGAATACATACAAGTGATTTTCCATGATATAAGCAATATTTCAGAATATGTCTTTACAATATTTAACACCAAACAGCCATTGTTTTGTTCTTACTGGAGCGTTGTTAAACATTAATTATTCATTCTGTGTCAGAATATCACATCTTAAAAGCTACTAATATCAATAGCCATTCTAATCTCGAAAAGATATTTATACAATGCAAAGATTATAATTTCTAGTAATATTATTGCATTCATAGGGTACAACACTATATACTGATTTTCTTTGTTAGAACATTTTCTTCCATTCTAATATGTTGTCCATGACTGACACACCAAGTGTCTGTGGATAAATTGCATATAAAATAAATGTTCTCATTCGCGAGTCTTTGGCAAGAAAAGAACATCAATTCATGAGTGCAAGTAAAATGTATTGCCAAGTATCAAGTGAGCTATTATATTTATTACCAATTGTCTGTTGTCATTTTGATTTCGTACATTTTCAAATGATAGGCCCTAGATTCAAATTTTCTATAAAAAAACACTCTTTGCACGACGCAGTGAAAATTACGTAAAACCATTACCCGTGTGAGATAAACATATAGTATGATCACAAAATATTGCCTCCTATCGCTTTACCCATATGAGTAATAAAATGATCTAGTAGACAGGAATAAAAATAGAAACTTAGTTAGTTAGTTAGTTAGTTATATAGCCTATTTACGTGCTTATATCCAATTAAGTTCAAGCACGTCGGTCGTGGTCACACAGTCCAGCTACCTCGACTCTCTGCCCACGACAGAAGTTAGTGTTAGTATGAGAGAGGAAACCCGCTACTCCAAACTGATAAATAGCAAGGGATCTTTCATTTGCACTTTCCCACAGACAGGTAAGCACATACCACGGCCTTTGAAGTTAAATAATAGGCAAGAACCGTCTAGACTGGGTAGAGAGTGAGTTAGGTAAATTTGTATGCAGTTTATTTGCAGCTGTCTGGACAGGATATATAATTTAAAACACAGGCCTGTGAAAATTGAAAATTTGCGGAACCCATTTATGGGTTACGCCAAAATATTTTGCGTAACCCGTTTCATT
>JAULBR010100786.1:0-11211 GCA_032355825.1 Melanodrymia aurantiaca
AAACCCGCTACTCCAAATTGATAAGTAGCAAGGGATCTTCCATATGCACTTTCCCACAGACAGGTTAGCACATACCATGGCCTTTGTTAAACTAGTGGTATTACACCTACCCATTGAGCCTGGCGGAGCACTCACTCTCGGTTGGAGTCGGAAAGTGAGATCCACCCGCAGGATTCGAAAACCGTTCCTACCAGCCTGTAGTCCGTGGCGTTAACCACTGCACCACGGAGACTGGTAGTAGTTATATTGTTTACATATACATATGTTTAAATTAGAACCTGACACTAGGTGTGTGTAAATGAACATAATATGTGTGACGTCGTGAACTATAAGATAGAATTTTTTTAATTAAAAAAAAACCCCAATGTTTTTACTATGATTTTTGACTGCTACAACATTATTTATTACAGATATGGATATCACTTGTCAAGTAATTCCTATTTCATTTGCCACGATACAGCGGTTATTGACCAAATGTTTGAATGTCTGCGGAATTTTGATGGAACAGGAAAGGTAAGAACATTGAGAATCAATTTGTGTTTAAGCCACAGCACCTGTAGGTGAATTAGTGTTACGTGGATTATTTTCTAACATGCTTCATAAATGGATTACTATGGCATCATTATTTCGCACCCAGTAACATAGAGTAAGATTTTTTTTAGAAGCAATTATAGAATCTGTTCGCCACTTTAAACCAAAAATGAATCACTGGGTTTTGAGCCCGTGCTACTCAGACTCAAAACATAACATATTTGTGACTTGGTAAGCATTTCTAGATTCTAGATTCTAAATTTGTTCAGATTTTTGTACATCTTTGTTTGACATTCGTGCAAGTATAGAATGTTTGATATTTTATATCTCTTCTACAAATAGGTTTTTACTTCATTTTCAGAATGGTCAGTGGCTTACATTGTTACATGTCATACTAGAATCCATGTAATCTGTTAGTTTAGTGTTGAGTTTGATAGCCAGAGATTTGTAGTAATCATGCATTCATTTCGTTGTTTGTAGTATCCTACAACGTGTGGGCCATACAAGATCAAGGATATCCGAGATTTGACAGTAGGATATGACAGCACCCGACCTGACAGTCTCCCGGTCAGTAGTTCTATATCAAATTGTTCTCATTTTGAATTGCCTTAAAACCTGGAGATTGTCCTTTAATTATTATAATGAAGATTTCCATTGTTGCACACATGGTGTGATGTCTTTTATCAATCAATCATTCTAATACTGGTAGAGTATTATAAACACCAAACATCTTTGTCCATTATACCTGGCATATCAGTGGTTGAAACATTGGATAGTGGTGAGATGTTGAGAAATTTTGGTCACTGATTTGATGCAAAAAACACATCTGCTCTTTTATAGTTGCTTCCAGTGAGTAAATCAAGTCACATGATCACTTTTACATTCGTAAATGGTTGCATAGCAACGCTGCGTACAAGTGGTACAGAGCCGAAGATAAAGTACTATACTGAACATAAACCAAAGCCAGGCACAGGGTAAGCTATCATTCAAGAATTCTTTAGTCATGTAATGATATAGTATATCAACTTCATTATGCAAGAATCCTTTAGAAAACTAGCAATATTATTCATTATTCAAAATAGTTAGCAATATAGAATCTGGGCTTTTACAAAATACTCTAACCATATTTTCTTATGACAAAATTATGTTGTATTTAGAATGTATTTGGATTTCAAATATTGTAATTTATTACCAAATAGTTATGTACATGTCACTTTCATATACACTACCACTGTTTTGTTTATGAAAATGTCATTTTTTTCCTGTGTTAACCAAAGAACACTGATTTGATGAACCTTACAACTTGCGGCAGTATATACTGCGATATACTGCCAGAGACTTTAGAAATCCCAGAAATGGCCTATATGAGTATTTAAGCATAAGCCAAATTAAAATTGAACATTCAAGTCCAACATTGTCACAAAAGAAAGAGACATTCGCACGCTAAAACAAACGCAACATCAACTGAACACAAAATTTCGAATTTACTATTTATAATGCCGTATTAAACTTCTGTTTTAATTTCTTCATGATAAAAACGCCTAGTTAAATTCCACAATGACATCAACAGCTAGAGGTTGTCCATTTTCAAAGGAAGTTAATATTGATATGGTTTGATGGAAAACAAACCATAAAAACAGTTGAATAAAAGAGGGATATGGCTCCTGTGTTTTTCGGTTTGATGACGTATATATCAGT
Organism: Melanodrymia aurantiaca; assembly: GCA_032355825.1. Classification (NCBI taxonomy): domain Eukaryota; kingdom Metazoa; phylum Mollusca; class Gastropoda; order Neomphalida; family Peltospiridae; genus Melanodrymia; species Melanodrymia aurantiaca. The sequence goes on from JAULBR010100786.1 coordinate 2,230, forward strand.
AGTTTTACCTTGGCAAATTTCAATGGTAATGTCTTTTTTTTAAATTTTAGGATTGGCAAAGCTGAAGCTCAGCAAGAGTTGGATGATATTGTTGAATGTATCAAGACCTACTTCTTCCAGCCTCAGAAGTTTGGACTCACACCCAGACCAGTAGAATAATGATCAATACGGAATGAGTAGTCATTGCCCAGCATTATTATAATACTATTCTGATCTATGCAGAAAACAGTGGTCACTTATATAGCCTACCTTTATACACCGGTTGTTAATCAGATTACCATCAATTTGTCATAATGTGTAGTGTAAGGTAGTGTGTGTGTTTGATGTGTGTAGAGGTGAGATGCAGGTAAAACACATCACATGACATACCCGGTAACCTAAAGCCATTCCAAGTATTAACATTTCTTTTATGATTGCATCATATGTAATCAAATTCTACCCATAGTGATAGCGGTTGAGGTTTAAAGTTAACAGCTTCCACCTTTCAAGCTAGGATTGATGAATAAAATTTGACCAGTTTCGCGCTTCATGCTAATCATTGTTATAAAATGTAGACCATTTCCACGCTTCAAGCTTAGCTAGTATTGAGCCATTATATTTTGTACAGGTGGAAGCATAACAGGTAACTAGTTTTTACCCATCAAGATAAAGGTGTTTTTTTTAACAAAGCCACTAAATCACATTGATTAATAATCAGCAGTTATTAAATTTCAAACACATTGTTATGTCGATACATAGTCTCAGAATACACTTGCTGTTGCCACATAGGCTACTCTTACCAATTAAAAGTGCTTTTATGTGCACTTTTCCACAGAAAGAATAGAACACACCACAGCCTTTGATGAACCATTCTTGGATCCCCTGGTGGAACAGGCAATAACCAATTTGGTTGACTGAGGAGGAACGATCCTTTGACATCTTGAATCTCAGGCAGACACTTTTGTGTTGAGCTGATCAAGATGAGGGTTGAGACATATAATACTATTTGACTGGATTCTACCATTCCTGCCAGTGATTAAGGCATAAATTGTAAACAGTTTCTATACCATGGTGGCGGTTGACATAAATTGTAAGCAGTGTCTATTCTTCAGGCTTAGGGTTAAGGGATAAAATATAACCAATCATCCAATGTAAAATCTTCACACTAGCCATTGTTGAATAAAATGTAACCAGATTAAACCCTTCTTACTAGAGGTTTTAAACATAAAATATAACCAGTTTATACCCTTTATGATAGGTTTAAGGCATAAAATGTGAATAATTTTCAACCTCCTGGGTCATATTATATTGCTTGAGACAAAATAGATGTACAGTTTGACTTGCTGAATATGGTAAGAATACTCCGTTAACAGGTTGTACTTGTGCCAATGCAAACATTAACAAAAATAAAATAATTATGTAAATATTACTTTTTCAAATCTAAATTTGAGGATTGTGTTGAGTATTAGTAATTTATATACCCCCGCTTCAACAAAGTTGGGGTATGTAATATTTGCCTGGTCCGTCCATTCGAATTGTTTCCGGAGAATATCTACTACAATATATCATGTAGTGTCATCTTACTTTGTATGTGAGAAGGCAGTTTGTTACACACCAAAAGTAGGTCACTGTGACCTATATCTTGAACTCTCACCTTCATAAAAGGACCGGTCTCCATGGCGCAGTGGTTAATGCATCAGGCATAGGTAGGTACTGGATTCAAATCCCATTCATATTGTATATTTTTCTTTCTTGCTCTGTTTATTAATTTATTTAATTACATACTGTCTGTCTGTCTGTCTATCTACACCAAAAAGTGGATAACAAATACATTCTTAGCAGTAATTGTTTTAAGAAGATAATTGTATTTTGTTTTATGAATACGGTTTTTCACTTATGTCAATGGCTGTACTTGTACTTACATGTCATAAGTGTTGATAGCACATCACTGCCACATTGTCAGAATATATCTCGAAGATATTTCTTATTTTTGCAAGTGCCATTAGCCACGAGCAAAACATATATAATATACTTGGTACTTCTAATGATATGAATGCAGCTATTTGACAACAATACACAAATGTTCTATTTATTCCATAACTGTACATGACGTTCCCAGATAAATGTTTTTTAAAAATTCAATCTCGGACGTGAACACACTAAATGCAATGTTTGAGGTGCAACATCATGGTGACATCATAGACAGGATAAGCAGTAAAAGATATCACCTAATGCTGTGTTGATGGATAGCAATCACATCACTGATATCACTCTCATGTAAAAATGGCAACTATATTTTCTCTATATATATAACACACTACCTCATCCTATTGTACTTATTAAATAGCAAGCAAGAGTCTTAATTCGACTGATAAAGAAGTGAAGCTACCAGATAGTTCCATGGCATTTAGTCTATCCTGTTTAATTCTACTTTAGCTAGCTTTGTTATAGTTTCTACACACCTGCTTTGACATTCAATGAGGGTGTAAAAGTAGTACATAAAATTTCACTTTTTTCATTACCGGTGTGTTTTATTATTGTCCGTTTTATTTTTAAAACCGATAGTCTTATATTATACATGTATAGTGCTGGAGATATCAATCTTATTTTAGTGTACCTTCGTGTTTGTGTAGTTTGTTTGTAGTTCTTTTTCTTTAAATTAACCTATAGGGCTTTACTGTTCTACAGACTTTGGAAATGTGCCTATTGCATTACCATGGTGTGAAATTTGATTAAAAACATACAATGTTTTGTGTTATTTTACATTGATTTATACACCAGTGTTAGAAATAAACGAAATGGCTAAAAGCTCAGTTTTTATATGTTGATCCTTACTGAGCGGTTCATACCAGACAATTACAGAAAGATAAATGATACAAGTTGACTAGTATATCATTGTGGTATTGTTAAGCATTATTCTTTTTACTGCATTTGGCGAACACATGTGATTTTTATTATCCTTTACGGCAAGTCGTTCTGTAATGATGTTAAGAAATCCTGGCACAAAATCAGTTTGATCAGAATGTACATACATCTAACCATAGATGCATGAAAGCTTTTACAGCACTGTCGTTAATATCACGACGAGGCAATAACTAACATGATATCTGGGGCAATACTCTATTTCTACCTTGGTCATAGTTTGTATCATGTTGCTAAAAATATTGGTCGATATTGAAAGTTGTGTTCATGGTGGGTTATTAACGTTAAGCAGGATATGCTTCACTTTTGTGGACACCTGTTATCATGACTATTGGGATATATTTATGTGGGTGTTACCTCAACCTTCTTGAAGTTATTTCACCTAACCAAATGAATCGTGAATATAGAGATAAGGCTTTGTTTCATTACAAGTACTTTTAAATACATATCATTTTCAAATTTTAACTTTAATTTAGTAAAATTCCATGTCAAACATGTTATACATTAGCTTAATATAAATAACGATAGTCCATGAAAATACATTTGTGATTTAGATAGTAGACAAACTTGACATTGATTTAAAATTATGTTTATTTCAATGAAAGAAAATTGTTTCCAAAGTAGTATTATAAATCTATCCATGTTAAAATCATTATGCAGTTTATGTACAGTTTTATAATTGTTATTGTTTACTCCAGTTTCTCATTTGAAAAGAATATGCTGCATTGCGCTGTTTTCAGTATTAAGCTGGTTGGTGGTCAATGGTTTTAAAATAAATTGCTTGCAACATTCATCTCAACTTTTTCTTCTAATCAGAGTGATGTGGACATGTTAATATCAGTTTCCTTGAGGGAACAGGTCTGAAACATCGGAGCACTATACTATGAAATTCAATGTGGGTGATTTCTGCTATTGTTCACGATCATACTGAGCAATAGTATTCCTGTTTGATGATTAAAGAAAGCACAATGGCATTGTCTGTAATGAAAGAACAATGAGCCATTCAACAAGTATGAAGCTCAAAATCACCAGATTTTGTTCAGCCCTCGCCCCACCCCCCCCCCTCCCCACAGTATGTAATGCTTTATAAACATATCCTATAATTCCTTCTCCACACTTTTAGTTATGATACGAGTGCATTGGTCGTGAAAATATACATTTGGTGTTGGTCTTTTGAGTGACATTAAAAACGTGTGCAGAAGATCAAAGGATATTTTATCATATACAATTTGTGTTGGTATAGCATCGTATCGTGAAATAGCCTCTGATTGTCTACCACAAAACGTTTTCGTCATCATCAACATAATAACAACCATGTAACCACTTCACTATTGTTATCGTAAAAACGTCACAATTAATAACTTCGCCATCGCATCGCAATCATGTCACCATGAACTCGTGTCACACTGACCTCGTCTGCTTTATCGTAATCGTGTCACAATGACCTCGTCGCCAGCTGCTTCGGGCGATACTATACAGTTTTACTTCATTAAAAAACACGTTTGAAACTGCTGGGCGAGTAGAGACTACATAACAGTTTTACTTCTTTAAGAATATATGTTTGAAAACACATACGTAGATCCAGACAACGGTATACACGGGAATCTCGGATTTGGGTGGGATTGCCCGGTATATGGTTTGGTGTGGATAGTCGAGGTACAAGCTGAACATAGTTTGCATCGTGTATAAAAATAAGAATTATTATATTATATCCTACATCATTCTTAATGGCGCAATGCCTAGGTTTAAGACGAGTGCCACTGTCCTTAAGCACATAATGCTATCAAATTGTGATATAATATTGGGGCAGATTATGTGAAAAAGATGTTCATCTGTGGCAGAATTTTGTTGGCCATGTTAATGATTTTGACACGTATATTTACATTTAAACAATCTCGTGTCAAATGTGGATGTGTGTTCTTGGCAAAGCCAACCATTATGAGCCTACATAAGTACTTCCACCATCAGTTGACGACTGCATGACACGTCACAATCCCATGGCATTGAAAGTACATGGATTTTATAAGCTCTCGTTTTCATGTTTTAATTCAGTATTTTCTTGAAATTTGGCAGGATAATTGGTATCGTGGAGAAACAGCCACAAACAAAACTTCACCTTTCTGAGTTAATTACTTTTAGAGATATAGGTTAATGAACTTTTGCCTAATTAGCGTTATCCTGTGGGTTCAAACATAGTTTACCACTATGAGACTGTATAACTTTAAAAGCTTGTTCTATTATTAAAATTAACATTTACAATATCAATATAATTATATGTATACCAAATGCGTTTGTAGTCGCTTAATCTTTGGCCTTTTCTACAATAATTTGTCACGAGAAAAGTTATTTTAGGCAAACGTACATAATAAAGATATTACAGCTATTTGTATGGCCAGAAATACATTGATGTAAGTAAATATTAATTGTAATAATAGAAAATTCTCCATTAGCCAGAAATGTGTTAAAATAGCATTATCTGCGTACGCACGGTGGCATTCGTCTTAAAATTAGGCATTGTGCCTTTAAACAACACTTTATTAGTATTATGCTTTGACATCGATCGGCTTCATTCTATTGAATTGACCACGAACCTATCCAAGGTTTTGTTCTTCTGTTCGTTATATAGGGAACGTAGGCCATGTTTTCATACTCTTTACGCTGAAGTAATTAATGGCGTTATTAATGGGAAACTGCAACATCATGGACACTCTTACGATCAATGGAAATAGTGACAGCACGTGGCAGCTGGCTCACTATCACATCCTCCTTGCTCGATATCCAGGTTGTTTGATCCACGCTGGAAGTGACAAATTCCGGTCAAACAGAGTTGAGATGTAATATGTAGCCAGCTTGATCAAAGTTTCATCTTGTACTATTATTTCCTTGCCAGTTTAAACCAGATGAGATAGCATTGTCTAGAGATTGTGATATCGCTTTAACAAAGTCCTCGTTTATACATGCCCATGTTTACCTGCATCTGTTAACACCGAGATACCACGCCTTGATGGTAAGTTACGAAACAAACATTATTAAGTAGATAATATTTTAAGAGTATAATCTAAAACAAAAAGAACATTAAATCTGTTTGTATATGAAATGTTTATGACTATCTATATTATCTGCTGGGGTGTCGTTGATCATCTATTTATTCATTCATTTATTCATTAACTATAATCTTTCTTAATAATTATCATGGTGTGAATTCCAAGAATTTCCGTCAGATGTAATTATAAATACATAGTCCATTTTTTAAATATAATTACTACGAGTTCCCCTTGACGAATTCAGCTTCTCCCTCTCCATAACGTTATACACAGCCTGTCTGTCTTAGTCAGGTCATTACTACATGTCTCAGTTGCAAATTGGTTAACACATCGGACTTAAGATCGGTAGGTGCTGGGTTCGAATCTCATTCGTGGCATTTAATCCCAGACCGACTCCAAACTAAAGCGAGTGCTCTTCAAGGCTCAATAAGTATTTCACTTACACTGACCAGAGTCCACAACTGGTTTAACAAAAGACATGGTATGTACAGTCCTGTCTGTGGAATGTGCATATAAAAGAGCCCTTGTTACTCCTCAAGAGTAGCGGGTTTCCTCTATCATACTAACACTAACTTCTGTCCTGGACAGGGAGTCGATATAAGCACGTAAATAAGTTATAACTAACTAAATACGGTCATTCAGTAAGTATCATGCACCGAGAGAACACTCCTTTTGTGTGTATATATACTTAATAAATATACTAGTATACAATTGGGAAATTCATGTATAAAATATATGTTACCAAATAAATAGGTTTGTTTGTGTAGGAGATCTTTGCCGCACACCAGTATAAAAGTAAATATAATAGAAATTAAAAACTAACCGTATTCACATGCTTTGAAGTTGTGCTCGAAATTTCAATAATAAATTTACAAACTTAAATTTAACCCAGCAATAGCGAATACGACGATCATGGAATACGAATCGCAAGGTCTTCTTCATGAGATGTTTGTCCGGCAAGCTCGGAGAACACCAGACAAGATCGCGCTGCTCTCATCGGAGGGCAGGAAGGTGACATTCAGACAGCTGGATGAATGGACGGACGCACTGTCTAGCAACTTGCGACACAGGGGAGTGACGCCAGATCGATGCGTCGCCATATACATGGAAAAAACTATAGAGTTTGTGGTGGCATACATAGCCATTTTGAAGGCAGGTAAGTACACTAATGAGGACTATTTAATACCTCATCCCTCAATCCGACGTCTTGGTATGTACAGTCCCGTCTGTGGGAAAGTGCATATAAAAGATTCCTTGCTACTCAACAAGAGTAGCGGGTTTCCTCTATCATACTAACACTAACTTCTGTCCTGGACAGGCAGTCGAGGCAGACATTCTTGAACCTTAATTGGATATAAGCACGTAAATAAGTTATAACTAACTAATCCGACGTCTGCTGATTTACGCATAGATGATGCTAGATAATTTAATGATTTATGTTGCAAAACCATAATTTATAGCATAATTTATTAAATCAAAACTAATACAATTTCATAATCTCGAGTGTTTTTGATAACGGGTATCGCATACTGATAAATTGACGTAAATATATCTAAGCTCATGTCTACAATTCATATTTGACATTTCAAATTTTCATACAAACTATAAGCTATTGAATTGTGTGGTTTGTAAATATACTATTGTAGCATATAATTGTTTTAAAATTGATGTAAAAGTCGTTTATATAAACTTATTTGCTAATAGGAGGCGCTTACTTGCCAATTGATACGTCGTATCCTCCTCATCTAGTCCAGACAATACTCGAAGATGCCAGTCCAGTTGCCATAGCAGCGTCTGCAGAACTCGCCAAAACATTGGAAGGTATTTACTATTTGAAATGGTCTACGACGTTTGGATGGTGCATGTGACGTGAGCACTAAGCTGTGGGCATGAAGAGCAAGACATTACTTACTTAATAGACGTAACGAGTGTCTAAAGCATCTTAAGCACTACATACATAACATACGAAATACAAAATAACAGTCTTAATCCCATCCATGATTACCCTCTTTATATTTTGTTTCGCGTTGTTACAAGTACATGTACCTATACATGTGGTCTACATCTGCTATAAAACAAGACACGTTTGTGATCTTTCACTTAGCAGACGTCAGGTATTTATATATGCAAAGTTCAACAATATATGGATGACCAATATTTGTTGTTTCGTTTCTTGCTAACGTAATCAAAGCAGCAAAACATTGACATGGCCAAATGCGTGTCTCTGCACAAGGCAGAGTCAAAGGAAATTGCGACAAAGTAGAGATGGCATATATATGATAGCAGTTGTTCCCGAAAGATGAGCGTATCCTGCTCTACCGGTAGCACCCGTCGTGAATACAGCCATATAGTTTGTCCGCTGTCTTCACCGAAACAATAAAAAAATCATCGTTAAACAGGTCAGAGTAAAACATTGCATCGGTCATCATCTGTGGCAATTATGCGTCTTATTAACCATAGATTGCGAATACATAATTTATACTAGTAGGCAATCTTATGGCCCGTCATACTCTTCAGATGAATATTTGACTGGTGATATTTACTTCTGTCGATCACTAGGGATAGACATGGATCATGTTCAGAATGACGTCATTCGTTTGACAAATTTGCATGTGAATTGGCTTTCATGATAAAATAAAGAATCTTTTAAAAAAGTGTTTTGTTTGTAGAAGCCGCTACGTCATGCAGAACTTTACGTGTATCTACCACTACTTTTACAGGTGTTTCTAGTATAATAGAATTAAGTGATGGGTGGTTGCAGAAAGTTATAGAGGAGAACACGCAATGCCTAGAGCTACCCCCGCTCCCAAAGCTCTCCCTAGACAATCTGGCATACATTGTCTATTCGTCTGGGACGACTGGCAAACCCAAAGGTATGTTTAAAGTTATAATATCGGCTTTCAATAATTTAACATCTTTTACTAATATAATTATAACGTAGACCTACTTAAAGGCTGTATTCACACCCTATATCCAAAGACTACAAACACGGAGGGTACAACAAACGCTGAGTCAACCGTTACTCATCAGAATAACG
>JAULBR010100796.1:0-11206 GCA_032355825.1 Melanodrymia aurantiaca
TAATGTCATAGTAAACTCGTAAACACCTCGTATGCAACACGTGCAAAACTAGTCTTTATCGTACCAATTTCGTATTGAAATTATACCGATATCCAATAACTAGGACGAGCGTACACACGATACTGATATCGTAGCTCACATCGTGTAAGTTGGCGCCTAGCATTAGTTAGAACCTATTTACGTGATTATATCTAATTACGATTCAAGCACGTCTGTCGTGGTCACGCAGTCCAGCTGCCTCGACTGTATTGTTTCGTAAAATCAGTATGACACATCAGCTCGTATAATAATCTCTATAATTTTATACACAACAGGCACTCCAAAGGGGAAATAAATATCGTAATAAATAGAGGATATCCCCCAAGTGTCTTGTGATAGATCTATCATAATTTATTAGCACGAGTTGATAAACTTAGTCAATCCGAGGCTTGGCGAGGATTTTCATACTTTTATCACCTCGTGCTGATAAATTATGATATCACAAGGCACGAGGGGGATATTCTTTATATCATTCATTGTTATTCTTTTTCTAATTAGGATGATTATTAACAGAAATTAAATGTAAATGAACACTTGCAGTGTTTGCTTCGAAGACATGACGTCATAACAGTTTCGCAAATTAATTCAGTCAAAAGTAAACATAACTATAATACTACTATAACTATTTGGATGACCAGAAATAATTATGGTTATTACTGTACAGTACATCTTTAATACAATTATTGCTAAACATGAGTAGAACAGCATGGTAACAACACAACTCGGCATAGTAATTATATATTTATATCTTTACTTTCCGTCTATATTTTCCGTTCATTACTGAGAGTAAAATGCTGTAAAATGTCGGTTCCGTAACGCTGGTTCGCCCGTCTGTACTAGATTAGATGTTATTAAGTACATTGTATTCAGAATTATCATAGCACAAATAATAAGTTTGCGAATCTCGAAACACTTGACTGCTCAGAAAGAACTGTATGACAGTTATTTGTCAGATGTAAATGGACAAGGGACCCCTTCCATCGATTTACTTCATTCGGTAATTTAGTGTCGCACACTTTAATTGCTGTGTTTTCGTTTGTGTGTAAATATATGTGTTTGTTACTTACAGAATGTGTTTGGTAACAGAGGCGTGGTGGAATCTTTTAGGTTCCACACGCATCTTATTTTAAAATTCCTCCGGGAAACCGGATTTTATAGTAAATTTTAAGTATATGTAATCGTTTTTAGTTTAACATTGTTTTTAGTTTCACCATTGTTTTTAGTTTCATAATTGTTTTAAATGTCACCATTGTTTTAGTCTCATTATTGTTCGGTGCTGGACACCGGATTTTTATAATTTATTATCATCATTTACCATATTCAGACACCCAATAGCCGATGTATTTTTTCGTGCTGGGGTGTCGTTAAACATCCATCCATTCATTCATTCATTGAAGACTGGTAGGTACTTGGTTGGAATCCCGGTCGAGATGATGGCATGTTTAATCGTCACACTGGCTCCAACCCAAGTGAGAGCTTCGCAAGTTTCAGTGGGTAAGTGCACACCACTTACACCAGTCGGTGCTGCCCCACTAACACATGTCTTGGTATTTACTGTCCTGTCTACGGGAAAGAGGATATGAAAGATCCCTTGCTACTTATCAAATATGAGTAGTTGGTTTCCTCTCTCATACTAACACTAACTTGTGTCAATGGATATAAGCACGTAAAATATGTTATAATTAACGATGAATATCTATGCTAACTGAAGTGAGTTGGGTTTTTTGCTGACATTGAAAGGTGATGAATTTGTAAAATCGAGACGGGCCTCTGGATTGTTTCTGTGACAATAGTCCATGTACTGTATGTAAATCTTCGATCATTCCATGCACGGACACAATGTGCATCTCGCATTGCCACGAGTTGCACGGTATCAGATGAATACCATACAAAAGATAAGGCATGAACGATTGTATTCTGTGGAATTATCACTTTCATCCAACATTTGTTTACGTTTGTCTTGTATGAATAGAAATAGTTCACAAAATGGAGGAAAGCAAGAAGATTTTTTTTCTCTAATATCTCAGATGTTTACTTTGATTTATTTATACGCACGTGTGTCTTTCTGTTATTGTTTAAGAACTAGAAGAATGTATACACCATGGCCCAGACATTTACTTCTTTGTCCTGTGCCAGACCTTTGAAAAAAACTGGAAATCAATTTATATTTGTTTGGGTTACGGTATATAACAAAGTGCTTTGTCCTGTTTTCCATCTTTAATATTGACGCGGTCATTAAATATTACTGGTGGATAAAACCAAATCATAAAGAAAAATGAAAAACAATACGTGTGTACTCTAAGCTGTCGAAGAGTAATGTTTTGTTGGTACAAACAAATTCTAGTAAAGTAACTATGCCATACATGTGTATTGACGCACACTTTAAATGATTTCTCTTTCAAATGATAGTGTACATTGTTTGTAAGCAATGGATATGTCCAACAAGTAGGAAGCTATTAACTTGTTTGTTCTTGTTAAGATTGTTGCACAGGGTAAACCATTTTGTCTAAACAAATCTTTGAATGGCCGTTGCAGACAGGGCAAATAAGTAAAAGCAAAATGCTTTACGTTTATTTTTAAATTCCGCATGTGACAAAACTAAAAAAGTAATTAGCTTTGCATAAAGTAGACCCTAGGCCCTACATACCATGTGCTTGGGTAATGTGACCAACAGTGAAACGTTTGTCACTTCCGCCGTTAGTTAATCTCAATTTCCCTGTGCGGACTTTACTTCATTTGGAAAACAATGCATTATATTGTTCTTGTTTAATCCCATAATCTCACCGCGAGTCCCGCGAGGACATGATCTCAATATTTTGAATCCATCGCCTTCGTTTCCCTCGTCGTCCAACCGTTTTGATTGGACAACGTGGTTCCTCGTTGTTTTCTGTTGGTCGGGGTTACAGCGGTACAATGGGATGTGAACGTCACAAGTTGTTTGATTGCAGTTTACAATCTGCATATCTTCGTGCTTCAATGATGTGGATACATACGCACATTAAGATGCCCACGTTCTTAACATTCCTACTTGAAGCATTTTAATCACGATCGTATTGTTTATTTTAGCTACACATTTGTCTTAGATTGCATGTGAGTAAAATTGCTAAATTAGACATCTGTGCAAATATAGATTAATCCTAAAGACAATTATTAATACAATTTAACCTTTGATTTGAAAACAGTAAAAAGGACGTTCGTAATTTTGTGAACTATGCACACTGCAATGTTTAATTAGAAATACAAGGTATCGGTAAATTGCATAGACTATATCCAAAAAAAATCAGTTGAATTAGTGTATAATTTGTAACAATTACAAACATGATAAGAATACAGCTGGATGACCACATGAATACGCCATGGCTAAACGTTGTTTCTTCAATATTGGTTTCCGTTTCTAATTAGTTTCAATATCTTAATATCCCTCCGATTCTGTCGTGTGCAGAGATACACATTTTGGTATGTTAATTGTTTTGTCGTTTATATTGCATTGCCGGGAACCTTAGTGCACCCAACATGAAAGAATGTGTAAGATGAAAATAGAAAATGCTCAGCTCTATATTGTAAATATGTAAATATGTAAGTTGGTCGTTAAATAGAAGAGAAGCATCACAAGAACACAGAACGCGCAAATACAAACAGGAAGTGCGACTGTACACATACTAAGAAATGAACCAATAGAATGCATCAATGCATAACATAACTGGTTTGAACAAGGTGCAAGAAATGCAATTGGACACTTATAGAAATTCAACTGTGTTCAACAAACATAATTATAGTTCTCTTAAGTGCAATTACCTACGTCATACAAGCAAAGGTACCGTCAAAAGTATTAATGTTGGCCAAATATATTTACAAATCCAGATTCTATCTTGAGCTAAATTATAGACGTATGTTATGTTGTAAAATTATTGATATGTCTACTTCGTTACTGTCCTTAATGGAACACGGTGTTTTCAACCGAATGCGTATATGCCTTCATTATCAAACTATTATAATATATAAAAAGTATTCTGTTACAAATATACGTAGATTCAAATCATACATACATGTTTGTAATTACCACGTTGTTTAACATTGCTCAAAATTCTCTCACTTTCTTGTCGGTGAAGACATTTGAAATTTAAGGGTATTTACGAATGAAACATGTGTTTTATTACTCTAGATAACATATATTTCAGGGAACAGGTTTATCATATTTTCTCACTGAGAAATATCACAACTTTGGTATAGCCTGTTATTTGATTGGGTTGTTAAAGACAATTTACGCCACTGATAGAACCGTTTATAAAATAACTGCAGCAAGACGTCATAAATTGTGACCATGACACAACGCATATCAGTAGAACAACCGTTCATCTTGTATATTTTCAATGTTATAATTACAATGAAATACGTTTTGAAAAGCATCCGGAGTAAATAGAAGATTAAACTCCACCATAATTATATTATCAAATTTGATTGTGCTTTGAAATTTGTTTCCATTTTAGTCACTCATGAGAAATAAAAAATAATTTCGCTTGGAATTTAAACTTTATTATACTGTACATGATATCTCGTTTAATATCCTCTGTGTATGGGCCTAATACTCTGTGGTAGAATCTGCTATAATCAAATACTACTTTCTTTTTCGTCGTTGTTTCTTCAAATTGAGAAATAAGGTAGCTGGCATTGAAATATTTGACAATGAATCAACTATTTCCAAAGCTTCAAGGAAAAAAGTTTAACCCTTCAGCAAAAATTTATAAAACGGGGAAAAAAATAATGTAAAGAAACATATAAGTTGAATACAAACCTTATTGTGTTTATGAAAGTATTTACACAGAGATCAATAACAACGTTTCTCATTGGACCAATTAGTTACATGCGCAGACATCACTACTTCACTGCAGTGTTTAAATAAACCCAAGCGCTGGTTAATAACTATCAACGCAGGCATTGTTTCTAAAAGCCAGAAAAAAAGGGAGAAAATTCTTTGTATTGTTTTGAATAATATTTGTGAAATTTAGTTATATAATTTCACGGTTTTTAAGCACCGATAGAATTAGATTGGTGGGGAATAGAAGGCGAGTGGTAATAACTGTGAAAGAATGTAAAAGCTATTTGGTGGATGCGAATCAGTGCCGGTATTTATCAAGCGACTTAAGTCAGAAATAAGACTTAAGTCTAAGAAAAAACTTACGTCTCTATGATTGTGACTTCAGTTCTAAGTACAAAACAACCCCTAGACATAAGTTTTGGGTGTTTTTGACTGAAGTCTTAAGTTTCCTCCTGATGTGTATTAAGAATTCTACAAAAACTTAAGCTTACGTTGTCGTCTTACCTTATTCAATTTAATGAAACTTAAGTCAAAACTTAAGAAAAGCTTAAGTTGTTTGATAAATACCGCCCCAGGACAGGTATCTGCTATAACACCTTGCTCCGAACGTGGACGTTAAACAATTGACCTGACCTGACTTGAGGACATAAATTGAAGGTTGTACACCACCGTTGATTTTGTTTATATACATCTGTAAAATAATTCATTTTTCAACAGGCCTCTGTAGCGCAGTGGTTAACTCATCGAGCTTAAGGCTGGTAGAACTGGGTTCGAATTCCTTTCGAGGCATAATTCACCCCAATACAGGATAAAACCCAGATAGAGGGCCCCGCACATGTCAATGGGTAGATGATGTACTACACTTACACAGACCAGTGTCCACAATTGGTTTAACAAAAGCGGCTTTGTATACTTTCCTATATGTTGGAAAGTTCATATAAAAGATCCCTTGCTAGTTATCAGTTTGGAGTAGCGGGTTTCCTCTCTCATACTAACACTAACGTCTGTCCTGGACAGGCAATCGAGGTAGCTGGACTGCGTGACCATGACGGAAGTGCTTGGACCTTAATTGGATATAAGCACGTAAATAGGTTATAACTAACTAACTAACTAACTAACTTATCAGTTCGGAGTAGCGTGTTTCCTCTATCATGCTAATTTCTATCCTGTACAGGCAGTCGAGGCAGCTGAATTGCATGACCATGACAGACGCTGTTGAAAATTAGATGGATATAACTATGTAAATAAGTTATAACTAACTAACGGAATTTTAAACATAATAACAACATTATAACAAACCTTTTACGAATTATAACTAATGTTGTTTTGCCAAAGATAATAATATTATATGAGACATTTACCCCACAACAATTGAGTAACGGCACTTTAAATCCATCACCAATTGATTTACATTAATTTGAGGTGTTCATAATAACTGCCATCCGCGGGAAAGTGCATTAACACATTCTGCGTCTGCCTTTTGTGAGAACCAATAGCAAGTTAATGCTTTTATGTGACTAATCACACCAATGAGCAAAGCTATAAATTATGCATCATATTAAAAGTGTTGGGCGTTGTCCCATTACGTGTATCTCCCACTTGGTCGAATACTCAATAACTCCTACTTTGTCGAAGAATCAATTACTCTAAAAAAAAGTACAGTTGTTTCATCCTGAAACTAGCCTTGCGTGCAATATGAAGAGCGTTCTGCTACCGAGACAAATAATTTGACTGGTACCGAGCGTGTACTATCATATCCCATTCATTTAATGTTAGATGCAAATACCGGTGACAAAACGTTTGGTCTCGGTAGCAGAACACTCGCTCTATTGAACGTAAGGCAGACTTGCGTTCAATGGGACGAGTGTTCTGCTACCGAGACAAACATTTTGACTGGTACCGATCGTGTACTATCATATCCCATTCATTTAATGTCAGATGCAAAGACCGGTGACAAAACGTTTGATCTCAGTAGCAGAACGCTCGCCCTATTGAACGCAAGGCAGCTTCCGTAGCTCAGTGGTTAACGCATTCGTAATGAATTGTGAGGGTATCAACAGTCGACTTGTTTACGTGCTTATATCCAACTGAGGTTCAGGAACGTCTGCCCTTGTCACACAATCCAGCACCTCGACTGTCGGCCAGAACAAACGTTAACAGTCGACATTTAATAGCGAAAGTAGTATGAGCCACACGAACGTTGTATTTGTATTGGTTTCTTAAAAGCACTCACCAGAGTTTTAAGACGAGTGCCACCGTACGGTGCATCTAATGATAATTTATGCTACTGACTAATAGAGCCATTGTTCTTATTAAAACTAACATTTACTTACATGTTATTGCTTACAATATCAATACATGTACACTGTATAATAATAATATCCTATGTGTTTCTGTATTATTATCCAAAATTTTAATGATTATAATAGTTTAATGTGTACTTTTGTCTAAAATAATGTGTATAGTACTAGTAGGCCTACGCAGTACTAAAATATTGTACTCAAGCGTCCAAGGATCATGCAAACGAATTGAATATAATTTTATTGATATTGCAAGCAATACAACGTAAGTAAATAAATAAATAAATACAGCGTAATTAAATGTTCTATTAGACTAAAATAATGTTACACATATCATTAGATGTGCGCTTACAGTGCCACCCGTGCTAAAACTCGGGAGTGTGGCTTTAACATCAGTAAATCGTTTCCATCATATTATCACACGCGCCATGTTAGTTCGTTAGTTATAACTTATGTTCGTTAGTTATAACCTATATGTACCTCCTTATATCTAAATCTGTTTTGCTTTTTCGCATCATAAGTTTAACCACACTAGTTTGCTAAAACAAACGTACTCGGAATCTGAATGAAAGGGGTATAGTGGGTTATTATGTTCATTCATTTTATTTTCACCTCAGAAATTATTTAATACTTGCTGGATCCACTCATGTTTTAAAGCATTCTGTTCGATTAACATTTATAATGGTAAACTTAGGATAAATGTATCTATTTCTGGCTACATTTATCGGCCAATGTTTCCATTATCATAAATAAATTATAAGTACATGTATATTTTGAAGAGCACGATTGACTAGTTCTGTAACCAGACCCCGAGGCTAGACGTGGGACGATTTTAAAAAGATCTATTATTGTACGAAATTAATTTTAAAGCTCATGAATTGTGTAGCTCACTGCAACAGGATCGTTTCCCAATGGCTTCCTTTATAATCGGAGATAACGAGGGATAGTTTACACACAGTCTGAAATTAGAAGCCAAATTAACATAATGTGGCCCCTGAGACAAGATAATTTACTGTGGTAGGGTGGTTAGACTGGTAGGCGCAGGGATCGAATCCTGCTAGAGGTGATAGGATGTTTAATCACAGTACTGGCGCCAACATTAGTAGTGCTTCGCAAGTCACAATGGTTAGGTGTACACGACTCACATCCGCCAGTAACACACCGCTGGTTACCAAATGTCGTCGTATGTACTGTTCTGTCTGTGGGTGAGTACAGAGTGCATACTACTATAAAAGATTTCTTACGGTTTAGTAATAAGTAACGGGTTTCCTCTCTCATGCTAGCACGAACTGCATTGTAGCTGTATTGCGTGTCCAGGACAGACGTGACTGAAGCTTATTTGGGTGTAGGCACGTAACTAAGTCATAACTAACTAACAAGCTAATTGTCGCTACATCATACACACTCTAGCCTATCCATAATAAATTACAGAGATTTAGTACAGTGTATAATTATGTTTTATTTTTTATTGTAAGCTTTAGTGGTCTGTATGAACTTGAACATTTTACTGGAAGCATTTTTTCTCAAAGATAAACTTCAGTAATAGGAACTTAACCAGTGGTATCGTTAAACAAACAATATTTAGCTTTGCCACCCACTATCAGAGCCATTCACCTACTGACGACAACACGCGTCCTTCTACCATTGTTCTCTGCAACACAACCTCCCATCCCTCCCTCACCCCAACCCATTCCTACGTACAACACAAACCCTCCTGTCAACGAAACCAACTTTTTGCAATTGTAATAAAGTAAAGATAAGCCAACGCTACACAACATAATCCTGCCAACACTCCCTAACCTCTGTTAAAGCCATCCAACACTCAGCCCGGCTCGAACTTGGCGGTTGCCCGGTCTATTTTAGCTACCGGAAACTTGCTCGGGCTACCAAATTTTCAAAGCTAGTAATCCGTAGGGCTACCACTTTTTTCCGACCTGTTTTATGTATGTATCATTCCATACATTAATACATGGTAACTACGCAAACCTATTACATTTTATTATACACGTAGAACAAAATAAGTAACTGTTAGCACGGAATGTATGTGTTTAATATTAATTTAGCCTTTCAAAATTAACGTATTTATAGCAATTCAACTCAATTTGGGCATTTTGACTAACCAAAAATAAAATTATAGGACAACCAGCTTTTTCACGAGGGCTACCATATATTACAATTTGTGGGCTACCACTGACAAAACGTTAAGATCAAAGCCTGCAGTTAAAACTGCCCATTTTCCACCCTTCACCAAAGCCAGTCCTTGTGGCCACGCGGCACACCATGTGTCCATGCCACTCAGCCCTTGAGAACACACGCCGACAACGTCACTGACCGGTCCCTTAATGCCACGTGTTAGTTGTCGGCTGATTACTGAAGCAAGCATGTCTGAGCTCTTGCTACGAGGTTACGAGATGAGATACGCGTTAAGGACCAATGGGACATACGCTGACGTCATTCTATTGTAGATAACGTGGACAGACTGAAATCATAAACATTAATATTTGTTTGAAAGACAAAAGAAAATCAGGTATCACCCCCTCCCCTGTTTTAACTTGGTCTATATATGTAACCATCTTGCACAGAAGACGTCATAGCATCAACATGACTGACACAATGGCGCCAGACAGTAATGCGATTTGTGACAAGCTAGACATCCCCAGTGGCCACGCCAAAAATACGGTGACAAAAATGACCTTGACATAGCAGCATTGTTCTATTTTGTTCTGATTTTGGTAATACAGCGCTGATCACGTGTTCAACTGCGAAGTTCGAGACGAAATGAATCCGATTTGTTTTCATGTATCCGTAATATTTGTCGTTTACTCTCTCTCTATATAGCCATATGATAACACTTTTAACCATAAGACATGCCCTGAAGGGTGCCGAAATGAAGTTCACAACTGCACCCTGTTTTGAGCCGTATAAAGTCGACCCTGTAAGGTTGTGAGACATTAAAATCCTTGACAATGGCGTACGTGTATGTATATTGTTGTGTGCACTTTGAAAACACTTTGTATTCGGGGGCAAGGAAGTTACAATTTCTCTTTGCGACACCTGGTAGGCATTTTGTCTGGTAGAATCTTTGCAGTGTCCTTGAGTCTCGGTAAAGCTCGAGCAGTTTTCCGCGTCGGGATAGTCCGCCTAACGGATGGATCTTTTCAGTCACGGATGGACAGCATTCCAAAGAGAATGGCCCCGTTACTCTTTGAGACATTTCCCCTCGTTTTGACAAGCTCTCATATTGCCTGAAAATACATGGAAAAATAGCTAAAATATATTTGTAATTAAACGGATGGATCTTTTCAGTCACGGATGGACAGCATTCCAAAGTGAATGGCCCCGTTACTCTTGGAGACATTTCCCCTCATTTTGACAAGCTATTATTGCCTGAAAATATATGAAAAAAATAGCTAAAATATTGTTTTAATTAAACGGGTGGATATTTTCAGTCACGGATGGACAGCATTCCGAAGTGAATGGCCCCGTTACTCTTTGAGACATGTGGCCTCGTTTTGACAAGGTCTCATATTGCCTGAAAATATATGGGAAAAATAGCTAAATTATATTATTTAAATTAAACGGATGGATCGGTTCAGTAACGTATAGACAACATTCCAAAGTGAATGGCCCCGTTACTCTTGGAGACATGTGGCCTCGTGTTCATATGCTCTCATATTGCCTGAAAATAATATATGGAAAAAATAACTAAAATATATATTTTTTTATATGAACTGTTTGATGTTACATCAATCGTCCAGCACAGATTGTGGGTGGCAAATTACAAAGAATTTTCAAAATTTTCCCGGTATTAATTGTCATCCATTGTCCGGAATTCTGAAACTGACACGGAAATTCCGGGATCCTGTATTTTCAAATTCAGTAGAAATAATTAAAATCCTACTACATTTTAGGAACGAATTACAGTCAAACCTGCTTGAGCGGGCACCTGTATTAAGCAGCCACCTGTCTTAAATGGTCACCATAATTTTCTCCCAAATCGTCAATTTTAGTGCATTATGACCTGTATTAAGCAGCCACCTGTCTTAAGAGG
>JAULBR010100807.1:0-11206 GCA_032355825.1 Melanodrymia aurantiaca
TTTCCTACTGGATGGAGAATGGAAAAGCAACTACTGAAATTTGATTAGCACTTTTATAAAATGAGTAAAAATATTGCATCGTGATCGCAAGATTTTGTATTGCTTTTTGCGATGTGAACCTGGTCATTTTGCAGCCTGATGCTTGAAGCTGAATTAAGTGAGATATCAATTAACTATTTTAAAATCTTGTACTACTTCATCATTAAATTCACCTAAATGAATTGAGTTGTCTCTTAACTTCTTAATGCATGAATGAATTGAGAAAGCTTAACTAATTTTAAACCTTGCTACTCCTTTAGAAATCAATTTGCCAGAGTGAATTGAGGTTGCTTCAGTCAGCTACATTTAGTTGGTTGTAACAGATGTTGCAATAAAATGCTCTATGGAATACACTATACACAGTTTCACTACGAGTACCAACATTTTGGTTGAAATAGTTAGTAAAATAGTCACAACTCGGAGTATAATACTCAAATGCAGAATGCCGTCTTTCAGTAATTTTGCATGGGTTCAATTTTCACCATCATACATTCATGTGTACTTGCTTAAATTGTCTGATCGATATTGTCACTGGTGGCAAAGTCACCATACACTAACACATGTACAGTACATTTAATTATAATTATGATATACTTCAAATTGTTTATCATGCACTTGAATCGGTTCTTTTTTATAAATTTGTTTGCATACATGTGTACATTGATCATAATAGTTTGATATGAGCTGATCACATTTGATAATGTACCATATATCAGTAATAGGAATTAGTTTTAACTGCCAAATTCATTTAAAGTTGGAGTTGAACTAGTAGACATCTGGAGCAATATGTCATATTGATTTAAAGCCGATTTTGAGGGTGAAATTTTGGGCTAGGTTTAAGGACTAAGTTAGCTAATACACAGTGATATACATGACATAGTAACAAATCAACACAGGGTAACAACACAGGACAGTATGTGCAATTTGGTTCTGTGTATAAAATAGTTTCTTTCCTCAAGCGATATGTTAACAAGTTTACAAAGGCTGTTAGTAACTGTATTAGTCTTTTGTATTAAATTTACATTACTTCATTGAATACTTGCAATGACAATACAACTTATTTTTTAAACATTAGCTCCTATAACAATCATGACGTTCGTGCTTGAAAACTTTTTCATAATTATTATGCAATACTATAATGGCTTTTTGAATATTTGTTGCATTAACGTAAATATTTACACCAAAATGAGCATTTTGTATTCCATGGTATCTATGTACATCTGTACTACTGTAATTAAAATGATGCCGTCTCATGATTATCAGAAATGGTAGTCTGGAAACTGGTTTAACATGAGTCATATGACTAGAAGTTAGCATTTTACAACCAATCATCTTTGATGAACCTTTACTACCGACCTGTATTCTTGCATAATATACTTCATTAGCCTTTCCTTTTGTAAAATTATGGAAATTTGTCATTGACACGGTCTGATACCATATTTTGACACCCAATAGCTGATGTCTTTTATCATGCGGGGTTGTTAAAAATCAATTCATTTTATTGTGTTTTATTATTAAGTACTATCTCGACACCAAGTGTAACAAACTTATGTTTACTTCAGTTTGTTAAAGCATGACATTATAATTAGATACACATGTATTATGTTGGGGCTTTACTTAATATCTATGACTTATTTACAAGATTATCTGTCACATCCGTAGCCAATGAGAGAATTGATGACTTGTGTTTTGTAGTAAGACTTGTCTTTATCATATTAATAACTAATTGTTAAAGAAATCATCACCTCATAAATAATAATAATAAAGATTCCAAATCTTCTGGTGTTAATAGTGGAGGACTGGTGATGGGTATAAATTTAACATGCTTCCTTTGGTCTTTCCTTCTACATGTATATAAGTACATGTACTATGTCATAATGTGTCTTAGTAACCATATATTTGATACCTAATAGTTGCTGAATCAAGCATTTTCTGGGGCGTTGTTTAACAAATAATCATTTTCACTGTTTGGAGTTGTCATCTTGGTGAACCTGTTGGTTTTGAGAATTAGCACAGTTCACATCTTATGTAGATGTCCATTCGTCTGTTCGTACAAACACTGATCATGGAAGTTGGGTGCTGGTGTGATTTCAACACTTGCTTATCACAGAGATATCTCCTTCAACTTGGTTTCCAGTGTTTATTGTTTTGCTATGTATTTTGCACTGCCTCGTTTGTGTAGAGCATTTTGGTGGTATTTTCACAGATTTTTAAGCTTTAGATTTGCTTAACATGTGTGTATGTGAGATACTGAAAGCCATGCGGACACACCACTCGATACTAACAACTTAAAATCCCAGTTTTTAATTGAAAACTAGCATTTAACAAGCTTTTAGCAATAATTCTAACATTTGTTTGTTTACGCATCATTTTCATTTTGCACATTCTATGCATGCTTGCAGTTGTTTTTGTTTTTATCTGTGTTGCAACAATGTTAGTAATTACGTAAATATCTGGGAGGTTTCAGATCGCAAATACTTTTATTTCACATTCTTTTGTAATTAACACGAAACTAATGTCTACAACTCATTATCTCACTTGTTAGATACGTTTGGAAACCTCTCATTGTATGATAAATATTCTGTAATGAGCATTCATTTATATTCTCTAGATCCGTTTCAGTTTTAATTGACAGTTCTGCACAACTTGAAATGTCTTAATTATATTAATGATGGATTTTCCATTTTTGACCAATAATGACATTAATGTTAAACTTGAGAGAGAAAAAAACAACTGCACAGTATCTTGTTTCTTATGAGATATTTTTGGAATCCTGTCTTCAAATATTTTGTAGTTTGTTAATAAATGGGTTGTGCCAAATTAATCTACATAATTAATGCATGAACAAAACATTCCTCAAGTTGTGCAGGTCTACTATTATTTTGTTGTTGTGTTGATAAAGCATGGGGGAAAATGATGGTGACATTCATTCACGAATTATTTAACCACTTGCATGCATTTATTTTCTTCCACTGCACTATTTTGCATGCGTTTATTTTTGCATGTTTTTTTTCTGCATGTTATTTTTTCATCTAAATCATGATCATCATCAACATCCCAATTGCATGAAATATTTAAAGATTAAATAATGGCCCTGCATGTTTCCTTGTTTGTCTAACAGAGTGGGGTGGCCAGAATGCAGCCAGTCGCCATATAACCATGGTAACACCTTTACAACATCCGCCACTTCCTGCTAAGAACAAATATGGTAGTGTTAAGGCAGCGTCACTGGACGAACTTACTAATCGCATATTTGATGACTTGATGAAGGGCAAATCTGAAATTGCTCATGGTTTTGATGAGCTTGGAGTTGTTGAGCTAGACAGGCAGAAGGTAAGAGAAGTGCTTGGTTGGATCATGTCGGCTTGGATCATAGCCAATGTTTACCAGTCCGTTTCATTTTATTTTGAGGTGGTCAGTGGTCCGTTTTCCCATGGACAATTACTTAGACTATTCCAAGGACATTGTTAGAACAGTCTGAAAGGTTTGGTTCCACATGACACTTCAGAATCTTTTAAAGAACATTCTTGGATTGATCTTGCATGTGAAAGGTTTTCTATGTTCCGAGAATGGTTTATAATGCTATCTTCATACATTATACTGCAGGAAATTTTCATATGGTATATCAACTAGAATGATCTAGCACTTTCACATGCAAACTGTTTCTGAAACTATAACTAGAAGGTTCCAAGACTTTCTCCTAAAGTAGTCTCGGAACAGTCTATTATGCGAATGTCATGTGAATGTATTGGACCGTTCTAAAGGTGTCCATGTGAAAGGGGTACTCATTTCGTACATGTGCAACAACTTTGCTAAATAATGAACGTTGAAAACATTCAATGTCTATTTAATCACAATAGGCCTACATATTTAGAATTATTTTAATTTGTAACTTTACTTCCAAACCATGGTAGCCATAGTAGATAAACATGAATGACAAAAAGAGATGTAAATAGTTTCTTTTGCCTATAATATATTTAAAATAAGCATTTATTTGATATGGAAGGAAAGTTATTGTTATAAATAGCAATTGGCCATGATCCTTGCAGTCGCATGCCAAACGTGTGTTTTGAGGTTGACCTTTGTGCTGGTGTTTCACATTGTGTGTGTGTGTGTGTGTGTGTGTGGTGTAGTGATCTCTTCACTTGCTCTCATCTCCTCTCTCCTTGTGTAGTTATTGTCTATTTCTCACTTTCTCTCTCGTTTGACACTGGATTGTTTTCTCTGATGTCTGTCTGGTCTGACACCATTCTCACTTTTTCTTGTTGCCTTCGAAAGCAGTGATAATATTATAAAGGAATTCTCGTCTTAAAATCTCGTAGCTTATGTGGTTTGTGGTGGATCAACTTGAAAAATGTTTAATTAAAAAGTTTCCTATTAGAGCATTCGTTTAAGAACATTTAGAAAAGTGTTTTTCTAAAAACTGGAAAAATACATGTACACGTGATGAGGGAATTTAGCTTTTTACCATTTAAAAATGTAATGACTGTATATTTAAGGACCGCATATAAATTATATAGATGGTTTGTTTTTTATAATTTGAACAATGTTGTTATATTTGGATTGGGATGGGTAGGGAGGTCAAACATAATCGTAATATTGTTTGCATTGTATTTATGCACTGTCCCTTATATATAATTATAATTGCACAACACTACTTATCTGTTTCTGTAACCTCACTCAGCTGATAAAATACTAGTACATGTATTATATACCTACTGAACTTGAGTAACACATTTGTTGCAAGATTTGAATGATTTAACAGCTCTTGATATTTGGTCAATTTTGTAATGACACTAATTTATCCAAGGCACTGCGATGACAATTATGAACAAAATGCTAAAATAAACCAAATTATATCTAATTGCCACATCCAAAAAACTGCAGTCGCTTATTAGAAATTGGCCATGAAGTTCTGAATTAAATGGCAACAAATAAAATATATTAATTTAAAATTATTTATTTACATTATTTTTTTTGCTAAGGCAATAAAATGATGCAAACCAATTTTGTGATAGTATTGCCGATTGCTGCTGTACATTTCGAGGGCTGTGAAAATAACATGATTTTCAAACATGATGTTCGTGCTGGGGTGTTGTTAAACATGAATTAATTCATGATTTAAACATGATGTGCATTTTTTTCACAGAAAAACCACGAAGAGCATCGCTTATCCGGCTTATTCGGCCTTCTGAGAAGAGAATCGCTGGGCACAAGAGATCCCAAGCAGAAGGCAAAGGGCAAGGCGACAGCTGCACACCAAAGGATTGAAACTCGTTTTAAGAGAAAAAATTCTGAAGGTACTAGTTTTAAAAAGAACAAACAATGCTGTAAAAAATCATGAAAGTGCAGAGATTTTGGTTTTATAATATCACATTTTATATAAGTATTTGTGACTTGAAAAGAAAAGAAATTATTAGAGAATCTGCATTAACAATGTAGCTTGTGCACGTCGAAAGAATTAACGAATCTTGAATGTATCGCAACAAAACATCTAAGTAAGGTATTAAATAGATTGCTAAACTCACTACCATGTAAATAAATTGCATTTTAGATACATGTAGTAGCTCCACCAGATGAAATACCAATTGATATTTTACTGTACGTGTAAGCATATATATAATAAAATGTATAAATAACCCTAGTAATAAATAATGCATTTTAAAATGACAACTCGAAGTTTCCCTCTGCTAATTTACGGCTTCATCAAATTTACTTTAATTCATCCTGACAAAAAGAATGCTTGTATTTATCGGTCAAAATCTCACATCTTCTGTATTCTTTGTTTTAAACAATATTTATTCCGTCTTTTTTTTCGGCGGTGGGATTGGCCAACAGGCTTCAGCCTATATTAAGGCCGCTTAAGACAGGTGGCTGCTTAATACAGGTGGCCGCTCAAGCAGGTTTGACTGTAATATGAGGAATATTACCGAATAAACTAACAATCGTTCAACAGTGATGATGATGGTTATCAAGGTCTATAGATCTACCCATATCTTGAAAATATTTGATTGGTCCATTCTTGTATAAGATTGCAAAACTCACAAGAGAAATGGTTTATAACGATGCAGTAAAGCTTACACATCTTTAACAATGATACATCAAAATAATTTATTGACAAGTGAAATTTATTATAATGCGAAGAATAACCGACCAGTGTTTGTGATTTTACCAGGTCCACTGTTTGCTGGTCTTGCTGTTGCTGAGGTGATATGTATTTCAACGTTCAACATAGTTACAACGTTGATTTACCGCCAGACGGTGGCCGTCTTCCCAGGAACTGTGTTTTTGGTTGTTGCTGCCTTTACATTCCTCGTTGCCACTTTCCTAGTGTAAGTTACGCCTTTTGTGGATTTCATCCTAATCTTATTGCTGCCTTTACATTCCTTGTTGCCACTTTCCTAGTGTAAGTTACGTCTTTTGTGAATTTCATCCTAATCTTAATCATTGTTAAACTCAGCAATTATTATTATAAAAGAGAACAATATCTAACAACATGTATATGACGTATACTAAGATTGCATTTCAACTTGTACATGAAGGTCATACATGTAATGTGGGATAGGTCGTGGGATCGATCCTCCACAGTGCAGATTATTTTATGGGCTATTTTCTGTTCCATCCAAGTAAAACACGTCTGGTTTATCAAATTCTGTTGTTTGTGCTATTCTGACTATAGTGCACACAAAAGACCCCTTGCTGTTTTTTGGTAAGAGTAGCCCATGAAGCAGGTTTCCTCTGAGACCATGTGTCAATATAACCATGCGTCTGACGTCTGATAACCGCTGATTTATAATCGATGTGTTTCTAGTGGCGTCGTTAAATAAAAAAAAAATTACTTTACATGTAATGTTTTTGTAGATGTAGATTCTAGAAATATTGTCATTGATCTTGACATAGATTTACTGCCATTGCTACTGCAAACTGGCATGAGGCATCAACAACATCAGTTGTAATGTTTACATTGTATATAACTATAACACTGCAAATTAATTATGTACATGTAATTATGTATACAATACTGTCCAACCTCACCTACTATAATAGGCTGTAATAACCACCTGTACATATATAGGTAAAAATATGTAGATATAGAACCTGCTCTTGTGGCCCTATCGACAGATCTTGGGTATGCAATGTAATTTGTACATTTTTTATATTTCTTATAGGTCACCTTTACTTTGTTTACAGTTATTGTCTTTATTTTGTTCTCAATTTGCTTTAACAGATCCAATTGTTTTATGAATGGGACACAATTCCATGCAAAAAAGGTGCACAAATTTTTACTAATGTTTTTTAAACAAGTTTTATCACAATGATAAATGGTAGCAGTTCTAAAGGTTGGGGGATTTTAAAAGAAAACTGAAGCTATATAATAATGATTATAATTATATAATTGTGTATTTATTTTTAATACTATATTGTTTTATTTCAGAATACTTATGTTCAAAACTAGAAAAGACAAAGCAGAGATTGGATATTGTGCTACGATTATTGTTCCAGAAATTAAGGAATCTCAAAAGAACAGTAAAAACCACACAAACAGCTAGTACTATATGAAAGAAGTATTTACCCAGTTCCGAAGTGCATTTATATTATGTACACGTATCATATATGTATACACTGAAAGGTAAATTAAGTTATATCTGCTCAAAGCAGGCTGCAAAATGACCAGGTTCGCATTGCAAAAAGCGATCCAAATATTTTTACTCATTTTATAAAAGTGCTAATCAAATTCCAGTAGTTGCTTTTCCATTCTCAATCCAGTAGGAAAAACGGCTAATCACAATTTTGAAAACAAATTGCACCCTGCCTGTATATTAAATCTGTTCCTCATCTTGAAGTATGGACTTTGACACATTAGTGGCTTTACTCTGTGTTTTATTTGTGTTTCTTGTAAAAACAAAGAACCACAGTCACTTTATGCACATTTCTTTGTTGATTAGGTGAAAACATATGGGAGGCAACGAGCTGACCTGTGTCCACTGTGAAGACACTGGTCAAATACATGGGCAAACGGTGGTAATGCCCATGGGTGAATGCACTGACATTTTACAAACATCTGTTGCTGGTTTTCAAATATATATTATTTAAGTCGTTTTACGGTTACCTAGACAAAAATAAAGTTAGTTTGTTTAACCACACCACTGGAACACATTGATTATTAATGAGCAGTTATCTGATGTCAAATGCATGGTTAGATCGACACTTGGTCACAAAGAAAACCCGTTTCCGACACAGGTTACTTTTCTTTTTTTATGTGCACAGACAGGATAGCATACCATAACCTTTCATAATCATAGTTCAGTCTTGTACTATCACTAGTATCACCACGTAAGTGTAGCTTTCAATTTCCCTAAAGCTATTATGCGCTGTGAGCCACTAATTACCTGTGTAACTAATCTATTTGATTTATTGTGATGACCTTAAATCAATAGATACTACATGCTTTAATTGACTGGTGTGGAAATTGATTGTCACTTGCAAAGTCAAACACTTGTGAAACTTATAATATCTTATTCTCAAACACAAGTAACCAAATCTTTGAAAGGTAAATAAAACACTTTTCCAATACCCAAAGATGTATGAGTCGCTCTATAAGCATTATTTTTATAATTGTTCAAGTCGCTGACATGCAATTATGAAGATGTAAGCACCTTAAAATCCTAGGAAAGTGCCTGGCTTTGGATTATTTGTGGAAGGAACAGGAAAGGAATACAAACAAAACAAAATTCGTCAATTTGATGTATATAGACATAAGATAATTTACATATAAATCATTAAATGTAACCTATTCTATTAATCTTACAATCTAGATACTAAAATACAATGGGTTGCTTGCAAACAAGTTTTGAGTATTCAACAATGAATTCTATTATAGGTGCTCAGGTCTACCAACTACATAACCCATGACAACGTTTCTAGAGGTGCAGTTTGCCAACACAATAATTGTTACTTTTAAGTTGGACCTAAAACATAGCATTAAATCAAATCTCAAAGCATACCCAGAGTTTGTTCTATGACAAAAGATTTCTCTGACATCCGACATGCAAGTTTAGTGATATTTTATCCGAAGCAATACATTGTAGTTGTTACAATTGTATGATGACTTGTAAGTTGGTTTGAAGCAAACTTTGCTTTTGGCATCACAAATAAGAGATATTTTTAAAACCTGACAATGCTGTCGAAGAATTTGCAGTGCTGTTCAAACAGAGGGGCATATTTTTGGCCATTTGTCTCCTGAATTAAATAAAACAGTTTTGTTCTTTTTAAAACGTGTGATGTCGTTCCTGTGAGATTACCAGTAGTTATCATTCCACAGTGTCAGGTAGTTTTGAAATATTCTGCAAAGTTCATTGCTCTGAATTTACTCGCCTAATATTTAGCACATTTGCCATCAATTCTTCAGTCAAAATAAATGAAAATAGGCAGGTAAATATGTAATGTAAACATTTGCCTTTATTGGGGTACTAATTACTTTTGTTTAAAAATGTAATTGGAGTCCTTATTGGAGCTGTGCAGTAATTAAATCAAATACAGTAAATTGACATACACATGTACAGTTAGAGTCATGATACTTGAAGAAGAAATGATGATAAAGTTCTCAATATTCTTGTTCAAAGATTATCTTTTTATGACAAAGTAAAGGTATGTGGTCCATAATCGTAGGTGTGGTCCACACTGAAAGGTATTTGATAAACATGATGGTGAAATGTAGCTGCCATAAAGTTAAGGCATGTATCTGTCATACATATCTACAGCGTTTTCGTGGACAGGATGTCTGCTACTGTACATAATGGCTTAATATGACTGACCACACTTTCTTGAATATACCACTAGAGATACTTACATTTGTTGTCCACATCAATCAATTTGTAAAGATTTTAACATTCCTATTTTCATAAAATTGTTAATGTATTAATGCATTGTACAAGTAGTTCCAATCCATGTATATTTCGTTTAAATATCCCTTCAAATTGTTTGTTTTGTTTTTATATCATTGGATATTTACTGGGGTTTTTTGTTGGTGCAAGCAAAATGATTTCTATTAATTTTGTTTAATAATAATTGGTCTATTCAGCTGATGAATAATAAAATTTGTTTGTTTTATACATTTTAAAAACTCTTTTTAAAATGTACTCCAGAGTTCATCTAAAATCAAATCCATGCCCACCCCTTCTACCATTCTTGGCCCCCTTACATGCAGTAGCATGTACAGTTTCTGCATTCAGTAGACATGTGAATGAAGGTGAATTATTACCAGTAAGCACAGTACAGAGTAGATTTGCATTTCACACACATGTGTTAAGTGTCAGAGTGGGTTTGCAATGAGTGTTTGATCACCACACACTAACCTGCCTCTCTTGACACCTACAGTGTCCCCCCAATTACATGCTGTTAATTAGCAATGAAAACAACGTCTCAAGGGCAAATCCTTCAAATGTATTTGAAATATTTATGTTTAATTTGCAGACTATAGTTATCATTAATTAAAGTAAACAAAACTTAGGACCACTAGTGTTTAAGATTGATGGACAAGACAAGATAGTGGGTGAGGGAGGTTTGGAATGCTGGAGGATTGGTGTCAGAATGGCAGGCAATCTTTGGGGTTATAGTTAGGTATAACATTTACATACAATTAAGTTACAAGCACTTCTGTCCAGGACACGCAATTCAGCTACCTTGACAGCTCAGCTACCTTGACAGCTCAGCTACCTTGACAGCCCGTCCAGGACAGAAGTTAATGTATAGTAATAGTATGAGAGGAAACCCACTGATCTTATTTGATAATCAGCTAGGGATCTTTTATATGCACTTTCCTACAGACAGGACAGTACGTGTGATGTCACACCCTTAGTTACACCAATTGTGGACACTGGTCAGTGTAAATCGTAACGTAGTTACTAGTACACCTACCCAGCAAGGGATCTTTTAAATGCACTTTCCTACAGACAGAACAGTACGTGTGATGTCACACCCTTAGTTACACCAATTGTGGACACTGGTCAGTGTAAATGGTAACGTAGTTACTAGTACACCTACCCAGCAAGGGATCTTTTAAATGCACTTTCCTATAGACAGGACAGTATGTGTGATGTCACACCCTTAGTTACACCAATTGTGGACACTGGTCAGTGTAAATGGTAACGTAGTTACTAGTACACCT
>JAULBR010100818.1:0-11205 GCA_032355825.1 Melanodrymia aurantiaca
ACGTCCAATAACCGCTGATTTATAATCAATGTGTTTCTAGTGGCGTCGTTAAATAAAACAAACTTTACTTTACATTCTCTGAGCGGGGAGGGGACCTAGCGCAATGCACTCTCGTCCGCCTGAGGTTGGATACGTCGAAGGATCGTTGGGTTGTTTCCCGTTCACTACGACGGGTCTATCAAAGGCCGTGGTGTGCGCTATCTTGTCTGTGGCAAAGTGCACAGAAAACATCCCTTGCTGTTATTTCGAAGAAGAGTAACCTATGTGGGGGCAGCGGATTTCCTCTGTGACTAAGTGTTAATAATTATAACCGTGCGTTTGACATCCAATAACCGTTGATATAATAATCAATGTGTTCCAGTGGTGTCATTAAACAAACACACGTTGTCTTTATCGTTTTCAATAATTGCGATGTTTGACAGATAGCACACAACACGGAATTTGATAAACCAGACGTGTTTCACTGGCTGGAACGGAAAATAGCCCGTAAAATAAACTGCGCTGTGGAGGATCGATCCCACGACCTATCCCGCCACAGGCAGGCATACTTCTAGACTACGTCCCGCTCCTTTAGAATTAAGAAACACCAAACACTATAAAGTTATGAATACACATTGACAAAGAAATGAGGAAGTAGTGAATGAAAAGGATAATATATCACTTCATCGTGTTGATCTGATGAAGATGATATACGGGCAAGGAAACACAAAATAGAAACGTGGCACATATTCGTAAAGAGACGACCGCAAACCTGTCCCAATATAATGGATAACATAATAATGGGTCAAATAGATGTTCCATCAATTCAGATTGATATTGGACACATGTAGGTTGGTTGGGTTGGGTCATTTTGGTGTGCTTCCATCAGAAAACTGTTCAAGCACACCTGTCATGGGCACAGCCTCTGACTCTGCCGTTGTATTAGACAGGTAGCCGGGGCAACATCCTAGTAGGACATAGATTACGGTATACTGTCTGTGTACTAGTTTTGAAGTTCTTTAAGGAAACGAAATTTTACCACAAATTTGAAGATAAACTGGCTTTTATATATTTTCATGAAATATAGCTCCGTATATAGCTTTAAATTTTGAAATGATTTACTGATCAGTTTTCTAAAAATATGGACAAAATGCAGCAGAATGCAGGAAATGGCATCTAGAATTAAACATATTTCCTCCCTCGCTTCGCTCGATCGACATCCGCCTCCCCAATATTAATTTGCCCCCTGTTATTAGATTAATAATATAAGAAAATAGTGTTTGGTATCATAAACATGTGTTAAAATGATCAGAAGGAAAACGATATAGTACAAAGTTAAAGTATATGATTATTATATATAATTATTATTGTATTTATTAATTTATGTATTTATGCCGATGAGTTGTATAACTTAAAGCAATAAACAACTACATTGTACAACTACCCGGTCTAAAAAAAAAAGAGTCCAATCTGAAACTAATGGAAAACAAATCTAAAACTAACGATGCTAATGATTATTACGAAACGAGCCAGACACGTTCATAGGAGAATGGTGTGTCATTGAGTGGAGAGGGAATAAGATTAGTATGTCACTCGAGTTGATTTACGACCCACACAGGAGAACACGGCAGCCAGCTGTTTGGTGTCAGAAACCTGTCATAACGCAACGAACGACATCGGGACTGCATCGGGAATTGAAACCCCATAGATGCCCTTAAGCAAACCTAAATATGAACCAAACCCACCCACCACAGATTTGCGAATACCAGAGCAGCATTCAGATCTGTGGAACTTTCAACTAATCTAATTTACATTAGTTGGGTTTTGTCCCGTTCCAACCAGTGATCCATGACTGGTCTATCAAAGGCTGTGGTATGTGCTATCCTGTCTATGTGAACGAGTACATAACATATCCCGTGTTGTTATTCGAAGAAGATTAGCCTATGTTGCGACGGGTTTCCTCTTACCAAGTGTCAACATAACCGTGCATTTGACATCCAACAACCTCTGATTAATAATCAATGTGTTCCAGTGGTGTCGTTAAACAAACAAAATTTATATTTAAATAAAGCAGAATGCACCAGGTACACATATAACAATGTTTTTGTATTGAACATAATACGTACCCATAGTATAAATAAACTGACTTTGCTTAACGACACCACTGGAACACATTGATTATTAATCAGCGGTTATTGGATGTCAAACGCACGGTCATATCGACACGTGATCATAGAGGGAACCTGCAATCGCTATATAAGCTACTCTCACTGAATAATAGCAAGGGATATGTTTGTGCACTTCCTCCACAGGCAGAATAGCACACACCACGGCGTTTAGTGGGTCAGTCATGATTAAATAGTTGGAATAGAAAATATCCTAACAAAATCATTGGGGATGATCGACCCGTCGTCATATTGCGGAAAAGTACTGATGACATGTAATTACGAATCATAGCCAACTCAGTGGTGATATCAGGTGTTCGCGAAAGGTGTGCGTATCCTGCTCCATCGGGAGCAATAGTGGTAAGTACAGTCATAGTGTTTGTCCGCTGTCTTCATGGAAACGGCAAAAAACTGTAATAAAGGGGAAAGTAAGGTATTGCATCGGCCATCATCTGTGCCAGTGATGCCTCATAATTATTATGAACTAAGCTCTGAATATCTACCATGACACTGTTTGAACATTTTCACCAATACATGGACGGTATAACCCTGATAAAACAGCTTCTGAACCAGAAGGATATGGAGTTGCTTAAAATCAGCATATAAAGAACATGCCCTAAAGTATCTCAGAAGTTGTGATATGGAGACACCATACGCTGGAACAGATGGAATGTTGCTCGACATAAAAAGTCAATTTACGATGGGAAAGTTGAGGTCATCTCTTCATTTCGATTCCAATCTCTTCGCAACGATCAACTCGTCCAAGTCCATTATATCTGTGTACAATTCAATGTGCATAATTTTATCCGCACAAAACGTCAACATGTTGTAGGTTGGGAGAGGTGGTCTTTATATACAGGTTGACTGTATAAAACATGTGTCTTGCATGGGCGTCTCTTAGTGGGGGATAAGGGGGCACATGTCCCCATCACTTTTTGGAGTGTGGGGATCAACGTGCCCCCAACCCCTCTTCACTTTTTAGTATGAATAACACGTTACCACGCAGTAATGCATTGTATACCATACATGCGACCAGAATGCACCAAGGAAATGTGTTCTGAGTGAACGGTGGTTGCTCAACAAAGATATTTGTCACAAACGGTGGCCCCCCCTACCCCCAAACTATTTGTTCAGAAAACGACACTCATGATGATAAGACACATGAAAAACGATAGTTCATCTTTTATCCAATTATCGATTGATCCATTCTGCCATCTCCGTTGTCGCTCCAATGCGTTTGTATATTATTATTATAATTATACAATAACTAATAACTATGGTCAGAACAAAATATAGATATTCTATATAATAGTACTATATTATGCATAGTAGTAGTGCATACATTTCATTGCAATACACAATAAACATAATCAAAACATACATGTACGTAGTATTGAATATTGTTCGTGACAAAGCATGTTTGTGTAACAGGTTTTAGTGCACATGTCAGTGGCGTTTAAATACTTGAGTAATCATAATGGTGAATTTATCTTTTTATTTTTATCTTAGTTAATTTTATTGATCCCAGAAGTTCTTTAAATTTATAAGTGTTTGGTGGTTTATAATACATGTAGTATGGATGTAGGAGTTATGTTCGTGAATTATTAAAATATAATGAAATTTGTCACCTACATGTATATCAGTTTCATATAAGATGTTACTCCAGGGTAAATAGTACAATAAAGTGTGTTTGTTTAACGACGCCACTGGAACAAATCGATTTTAAATCAGCGGTTATTGGACGCTGGAACGGGAAATAGCCCATACACTGTTTTGCGCTGTGGACGATCGATCCACCGACCCATCCCGCCACAGGCGGACGCTCTACCTCTAGACTACGTGTCGCCCCCGTCCATAGTATAGTTAGTAGGCCCTACCATGCACATCGTGGCAAATACATATCTAATTATACACGTCGATTAACGAGAACATAAATCACACATTGTCCATGAGATCGTGTCGTTTATTGCCTCTACCTGGCAACTGAATCAATTATTGGTTAGTGATAGATGAAATAAATAATATCGGCATGTCGATGTTAATTTAACGGTCCGCTGATTATTTAAAGCCAAAATGCCTGTTTTGCGACGAATGCGAACGTGCTTGCGCAGATATTATTAATTTTGTAATCTATTTCTGGCTCATTGTGTATTGTTATTATTAAAATTAACATATAATTACATGTTATTGCTTTCCATATCAGGTACATGTATATCCAATGTGTTTGTAGTAGCTTAGTATGGTCCTTGGACGTTTGTCTGGAACGCGACAAATGATTTTAGGCATAAGAACACATTAAGCTAGTATAACAAGCTGGATGACAGGAAACACATTGGATATATACATAACTATATTGATATTGTAGGCACTAAGATGTAAATAAATGTTAATTTTAATAATAAAGAGCTATAAATAGTTTACAAATAGCATTAGCACGATGGCATTCATCTTAAAGCTAGGCACTGTAGCTTTAATGTTTAGAGACACAATGCTGGTATTAATTTATTTTAATTATTAAAATTAAAATGTTCTTACTTACATAACAATAATTATTACTATCTGAATAATTATTATGTATCTGAACATCGAAATCTTTACAGTAACTTAACATGACGTTTTCTCTACAATAATTTATAGGCAAAAGGCCAAGAACCATAATTATCGTTTAGCTACTATAAAAAGCATTGTATATTATATTGACTTTCTAAGCAATAAATGCAAATATATTGTAATTTAAATACATGTACATAAAAATGCTCTATGCGCCGAACACATGTTGCGTTCAACGTTGTCACTAACATACATGTAGTATGTTCATACGTTAGCATCCTTCTTAAAGGCACAATGCCTAGTTATTGGACGAATGCTAATGCTATTTGTAACACATATAATAATATTTACATTTACTTACATCTTATTGCTTACAATAACAGTTATGTATATCCAATGTAGTTGCAGTCATCAAAATTGTTATTAATGTGTATTTTTACTTAAAATAATTTGTCCAAGAACCATAACATTATTAAACTTCTGTGACCATGTATCAATATAACCATGCGTCTGGCATCCAATAACCGCTGATTTATAATCGATGTGTTTCTAGAGGCGTCGTTAAATAAACCAAACTTTACTTTAGATGGGCAAGCACGGTAGCATTCGTCTTTATAAAAAAGTCATTGGGCCTTTAAATTTGTGAATGTCATTTATTAAAAAAAGAGCTTTTTCGCCCAGACTATCGCTTCGTTAACTACATCCATATTATACCAGATAGATTATCATAACATATTATACCAGATAGATTATCACAACATTGCATCGTTAACCACATACATATTATACCAGATAGATTATCACAACATATAGTATATACTAGATAGATTATCACAACATATATTACATGTATATACTAGATCGATTATCACAACATATTATACCAGATAGATTATCACAACATTGCATCGTTGACAGCATATATACTAGATAGATTATCATAGCAGCGTAAAATAACATTATTGTTGTACCATTTTTGTTTTTAATATGCTATAGTCGCATTGTGACGTCATCGGTCACAACCTGTTGCCGATATACAGTATAATAAATACTCAGTCAATTTAATTTACCAAATACAACAAAGGCTACATTTATGGATTTTTAGTTTCGTTCAGCATATATAAATGGAAGGTTATGTTATAAATATATTGATTAACAGTGAAATAACGCTGGTATTATATTAATGATCATGATGCCTGCATGGCTTAACATCATGGGAATTTGTTTTATTTGTAGAACACGCACGAAGTGACAGAGTCATGAATAGGCTACATACAATAATTACGCATGGATTACACAGCCACCAATTCGACTGTCTGCAGGGAATACATCGGAGAATGGATCCCCGAGTATATCGTCGTTGATGCTGCAGAAACAGGCTCTTTGCGACAAGAATAAACACAACAACAAAGACATTGCCGGACATAACCACCATGCATTATTACTTGATGAAACAGCACACAGCCATAGTCTTGTAAACATATACGGTAAGAGACTTGACAAAGCGATTTGCATCTCATCATGTACTGATAGGAATATTGTTATTGGCTGGTTGTTCCTGGA
Source organism: Melanodrymia aurantiaca (assembly GCA_032355825.1). Classification (NCBI taxonomy): domain Eukaryota; kingdom Metazoa; phylum Mollusca; class Gastropoda; order Neomphalida; family Peltospiridae; genus Melanodrymia; species Melanodrymia aurantiaca. Next base: position 6,258 of record JAULBR010100818.1, read on the forward strand.
CTCGTGGAAGACAGTGGATAATTGTTCTGCGAGGACCCGAAGAGCACATACAGCTTGGTGAACAAACTCTATGTTCATGTTCCTGTTTGTGCCATTTACCAATACGTTAATGTGCCCGAGGGATCGATAAAGAAAACAAAGTTGAACGTTTGAGATCGATGTTTGCTGTATCAATATTCTTCATTGAGAATTAGCAACGACAGAAGAATCCCCAACATAAAAATCTAACTTTCGTGGTAAGTGGTTCGACCTTTCAATTGATTGGTGTCCATTCTTTCTTTTGTATCAATCACAGGAAACTAAATGGACGAAATTCTACAAACCAAGAATGTGATTGATTACCACTGAGGCTATAGTATACAGCCAGATCACGTCTTGTGCCCAAGTGTTTCATATATCAGCGTACGTAAGATGTGTTTAAGAGGGTAGCTACACTATTCATGGATGGATGATGTCTATCAATACATGTGTGCTGTCACCATTGTGCCCGTTGAAAAATGACGTCATAACGTTTTTGCTGCGCATGGATGTGTAGTTTGTTTATATCAACTCATTCGTATGGAATACCAGACATTAATGCCGACGTTCACATCATAATCATGTTCGCATGGTAACGTGGCAGCAGAGATATTGAAATATACGTCTGCATAATGGCTGTGTTGTTGTGACAGACGTGTTCTTACCATTGTTGCTATATAGCATCATAATTATCTTCGCATGGTAACGTAGCTGACGAGACAGGATAATAGTATTGTTCGTGTGGTATGACAGACGGGTTGTTACTATTGCTGTTCACACCATGATCATGTTCGCACGGTAACGTGGCAGACAGAAATTGACGCGTGCATATTCGTTTTGCTCGTGTGATAACATGACAGACGAGGTGTTACCATTGCTGTTACTGTGATAATTAGGTTCGTATGAGAACATTGAAGACGCTGACGCATGTGATAATGAAATAATAGATTACGTGTTTTGAAGACAAGATCACATCAACTGTATCCACTGCCAATCTCCTAAACGGTATCTGTTGCGACAATACAGGTCGTAATAAAAGTGTCCCAACAAACGTTTTGAAGAACTCAGAAAGGCTGGGCGGTATGTAACTGAAGAGATAAATTTGGATGCACATTCTGTGCTGATATTGTTGTTCAAACCGTGCCAAGGGTATCCAAAAAGAAAACTCTATCGGTCAATATGTGTATCTACATTGTGATTTTCTAAAAAGAAAACAATTGGTCTCTGTAACAAACATATACTTATCGTGGAGGTGTTTTACTTTTTAATACAGAAGTGCGTGGTCTTGACGTGTTATTTTGAGTTTGCGTTGTAAGACGCCGGTGAATGGTCGTTCACACGCATGTGAAAACATAATTATCGTATATACATTATTCCAGAAAGATGCATTTTGTTTGCAAGCACTGTCGTCATGAAACGTGGGCCTACACAGCTCTTGTTGGCATCATCAGCTTCCACGTGGGAATCGTTGTGGCCATATTCGCATTTGAAGGTCTCCTCGTTGACGAACAGAACTCCACCGCCCTCGTCCTCATCGGGGTGATCGTGGCCCTCGTAGGGCTATCACTGGTCATAACGTCAGGCGTGTTGTACCGACGACAGCGACAACGTCTGCCCCCGTGTCTGTGTTGCGGTGACGACGACGACGATACAGCCAGCGTTGTACTTCCGCCGTTTAGACGTCTACGGTTTGCTCCGAATTTAGTGTCGCCGTACTATATTGACGTAGTGTTGGCCGATTCGGAACGGAAGACTGTGACCGACAATAGTGAGAGTAGAACTGTTTGTCCAAACCAGTTGTTTGAGACTTTTCCACAGACCTGGCAGAGCACGGGTGATGTTTCCAGTTCTGAAACGTTCGCTGCTGATACCGAATATCAAGCTTCACCTTCCAGGAAAGAACACAGAAAAACACCATGTTAAAGTGAAACAGTTTTAATTTAAAGACATACCCCCGTGATTGAAGTTGCAAGCCAGCGTACGGGCGCATCTAATGCTAATCGCACCATGTTTCTGGCTAATAGAACATTTCTTATTATTAACGTTAAAAGTTGCTTACATTTTGTTGCTTATAATACCAATATATGTATATCCTATGTGTTTCTGGTCCTACATGTAGTAGCTTAATGTACACATTTATCTAAACTAATAATTACACTATATTTGTATGGTACTAAATTATTGTAGATAAAAGATCAGGGACCATATTACGCTACCACAAACGCATTGGATATACATAATATTGATTTTGTAAACTGTAAGTAATACAATGTAGGTAAATGTTAGCCAGAAATATGTTACAAAGAGTATTACATGCACAGGCACGGTGGCATCTGTCTTAAAACTCGGGACTGTACCGTTAATAATATACATTTGTTATAATACTTTTTTATTCGAAACAATTCAAGTACGGTAAGTAGTACAAAGATAGAAAAATAAAAACATCATCCAAAGTATCACCTTGTAGGATACTGATAAAAAACATTTTACGTTTTGTTTGTTTAACGACACCTCTACTCTGGAGCATATTGATTATTAATCATCGGTTATTGGATGTCAAACGCACGGTTATATCGACGCTTGGTCATAGAGAAAACTCGCTGCTGTCACATAGGCTACTCTTTTTCGCATAACAGCAAGGGATCTTTTATGTGCACTTTCTCACAGGCACAAATGATTTTTTGATGCAATACCTTACTTTGACCGGTTTTGCGTTTTTTATCGTTTCGATTAAGATAGCGGACAGACAATACGACAGGTGCCACATGTGGTGCAGCATACGCTCATCTTTCGCGAACACCTGGTATAATCACTGTCAAAGCAGTGAGTACATGCCATCGATACTTTGTCGCCATATCCCTTCGACTCTGACAAATACAAAGATACGCACTTGACCAACTCAATGTTTTGTCGTTTAAATGTAACATGTGTGCTACCCACCGGTGGAGCAGGATACGTTCAGTTGACGCGAACACTTGATATCATCACTGCTCTGACAGTAAATTCGTGAGTACATGCCATCTTTACTTTGTCGCTACTTCCCTTCGACTCTGCCTTATGCAGAGATACGCACTTGACCATGTGAATGTTTTATCGTTTAAAATTAAGACGGATGCCACCGGTGGATACGCTCATCTTTCGCGTGCGTGTCATCTACACGTTGTCGTAATATCCCTTCGACTCTTCCTCGTGCAGAGATACGCATTTGGCCATGTGAAATGTTTGTTGTTTAGCTTATCGATGTTCAATAGTTTGGATTAATCGTTCGTGTGATTTCAGAAACCGCATTGCAAACACCAAAACAGAGAAATCCTATTAAGCTGTCAAACAGGAACGTGTTAGACAAAGAGAAAAGCGGGTTCCACAACCACAAGGTTTAGTCAGTCATGCTACCTGACAACACACGCCACACGATGGTTAAACAGAAAGCAAATTGCGTGACTAAATTCCGTCTACAAGTATTGATAAACTATTTTGATTTTTGCAGTATCCTGTACTGATTGCTAAAAGCCTTTCAGTTACATAACAATAGTGGTTTACTTTTAACGAATATTCAGGCTATTGTTTGGTATACAGTCCGTCCACGTTCATAAGAAACCAAAAAAAGTAGGGTTTTTTTACAGAATTGTAAACGACAGAATATTTAATGGCCAAATGCGTATCTCTGCACAAGGAAGTGTTGAAGGGAAATAATAATCAAGTTGAGATTGTATGTACTCATGAATCAGAACCAAAGGAGTGGTGGTACCAGGTGTTCGCGAAATGCGAGCGAATCTTACCCATCCGGTGACATCCGTCGTAAGCACAATCATATTGGTTGTCTGTTCTCTTCATCAAAGCGATTGAGAAAATCGTAAAACATCAAAATAAGGTATTGCATCAGACATCAGTTGCGTCAATGATGTCTAATATCGAGAAAAAGTAAAGATGGGGTGTACTAAGCATCACTGTCAAAGCAATGATGATGCCAGGTGTTCGCGAAAGTTGAACGTATCCTGTTCCACCGGTTTGTTAACACACGGTTGTATCAAAGTCTCTATTACACCTTGAAACTTGAAAGTTTAGTTAGTACTTTCAAGCCCACATACCACATCATAATAATGAGGTATGAATATTTACAATGACACTTGAGATGACAACAGGTGTTCCACATAGAATACATACAGACATAGTACAACATAATTATTATAATAATGGATATGGACAAAATAAATCTATAGCAAGTGTATGAAACGTAAACATTCTGCAAAGAATATAGTGTTATATAGCTTAGTAAACATAATCATTATTATTATTGCCATAACATTTTATAAGCAACTGTAGTACAAAAAATTAATATCTTGTTTTACAACAATGTACAATCGATACTGAGTATGATAGATTCACGAATTTAAAGCTACGCTGTCTAGTTTTGAAACGTGTATAGCACGGTGCTGGCGCACCAAAGTCATGTACTATTTTCAACATTATTACTGACGCATGGAGCATTTGATAGTATTAAAGTAAACATGTATTTACATCTTATTGCTTACGATAGCAATATAATGTACATCCAACGCGTTTCTAGTGGCGTATATGGTCCTTGGACATTTTTCTACAATAACACGTGACGAGAAAAATTATTTTGGACAAAAGTAGGACTACACATTAAGCTATTATATTAAGCATTTGGATGACAAGAAACATATTATTGGCTACACATATATCGATACTGTAAGCATGTACGCCGTATAGAAAATAATACACTAATGCCCGTTCAAGATGGTTTATCGTTCAACGCGTGGTATCCAGGGACGGTATTTATCAAACAACTTAAGTTTTTCTTAAGTTTTGACTTAAGTACATCATTAAATTGAATAAGGTAAGACAACAACGTAAGCTAAAGTTTTTGTAAAATTCTTAAGACACCTCAGGAGGAAACTTAAGACTT